>JADCRB010000028.1:2688010-2703148 GCA_021464245.1 Carallia brachiata | reverse complement strand
TGCTTCAATTCCTCTAATAAGTGTTCAATTGATCGTAATTTGCATTTATTAGTTGCATAAGACCATTTGTGTCACGAATAAAGAGGCTAAATTACTTCATTTCTCGCAAATAAGTGATTTTCTAGCATTTTAATGGCTTATTTAACCCAAATTAAACTTGAATGAGTATAAACGCTTACAAAAACCTTAATTTCAATGCAAAAACCATTTCCAACACCTTTTGGGGTGTTAAATGCCTTCAATCCCTCTAATAAGTGTTCAATTGATCGTAATTTGCATTTATTAGTTGCATAAGACCATTTGTGTCACGAATAAAGGCTAAATTACTTCATTTCTAAATAAGTGATTTTCTAGCATTTTAATGGCTTATTTAACCCAAATTAAACTTGAATGAGGTATAAACGCTTACAAAAACCTTTAATTTCAATGCAAAAACCATTTCCAACACCTTTTGGGTGGTAAATGCTTCAATTCCTCTAATAAGTGTTCAATTGATCGTAATTTGCATTTATTAGTTGCATAAGACCATTTGTGTCACGAATAAAGAGGCTAAATTACTTCATTTCTTAAAAATAAGTGATTTTCTGCATTTTAATGGCTTATTTAACCAAAATTAAACTTAAATTAAGTATAAATGCTTACAAAACCTTTAATTCAATACAAAAACGTTTTCCAACAATTTTGGGGTGTTAAATGCATTCAATTCCCTCTAATAAGTGTTCAATTGATCGTAATTTGCATTTATTAGTTGCATAAGACCATTTGGTCATTAATAAGAGGCTAAATTACTTTACTTCTTACAAATAAGTGATTTTCTAGCATTTTAATGGCTTATTTAACCCAAATTAAACTTGAATGAGGTATAAACGCTTACAAAAACCTTTAATTTCAATGCAAAAACATTTCCAACACCTTTTGGGTGTTAAATGCCTTCAATCCCTCTAATAAGTGTTCAATTGATCGTAATTTGCATTTATTAGTTGCATAAGACCATTTGTGTCACGAATAAAGAGGCTAAATTACTTCATTTCTCGCAAATAAGTGATTTTCTAGCATTTTAATGGCTTATTTAACCCAAATTAAACTTGAATGAGGTATAAACGCTTACAAAAACCTTAATTTAATTTCATGCAAAAACCATTTCCAACACCTTTTGGCGTGGTAAATGCTTTCAATTTCCTCTAATAAGTGTTCAATTGATCGTAATTTGCATTTATTAGTTGCATAAGACCATTTGTGTCACGAATAAAGAGGCTAAATTACTTCATTTCTTAAAAATAAGTGATTTTCTTGCATTTTAATGGCTTATTTAACCAAAATTAAACTTAAATTAAGTATAAATGCTTACAAAACCCTTTAATTCCAATGCAAAAACGTTTTCCAACAACTTTTGGGGTGTTAAATGCATTCAATTCCCTCTAATAAGTGTTCAATTGATCATAATTTGCATTTATTAGTTGCATAAGACCATTTGAGTCATTAATAAAGAGGCTAAATTACTTTACTTCTTACAAATAAGTGATTTTCTAGCATTTTAATGGCTTATTTAACCCAAATTAAACTTGAATGAGGTATAAATGCTTACAAAAACCTTTAATTTCAATGCAAAAACCGTTTCCAACACCTTTTGGGGTGTTAAATGCATTCAATTCCCTCTAATAAGTGTTCAATTGATCGTAATTTACATTTTTTAGCTGCATGAGACCATTTGTGTGATGAACAAAGAGGCTAAATTACTTCATTTCTTGAAAATAAGTGATTTTCTTGTATTTTAATGGCTTATTTGACCAAATTAAACTTAAATTAAGTATAAATGCTTACAAAACCTTTAATTTCAATACAAAAAAGTTTTCCAAAAACTTTTGGTGTGTTAAATGCATTCAATTCGCTCTAATAAGTGTTCTATTGATCATAATTTGCATTTATTAGTTGCATAAGACCATTTGTGTCATTAGTGAAGAGGCTAAATTACTTCATTTCTTGCAAATAAGTGATTTTCTAGCATTTTAATGACTTATTTAACCCAAATTAAACTTGAATGAGGTATAAACGCTTACAAAAATCTTTCATTTCAATGCAAAAACCATTTCCAACACCTTTTGGCTTGGTAAATGCTTTCAATTTCCTCTAATAAGTGTTCAATTGATCGTAATTTGCATTTATTAGTTGCATAAGACCATTTGTGTCACGAATAAAGAGGCTAAATTACTTCATTTCTTAAAAATAAGTGATTTTCTTGCATTTTAATGGCTTATTTAACCAAAATTAAACTTAAATTAAGTATAAATGCTTACAAAACCCTTTAATTCCAATGCAAAACGTTTTCCACAACTTTTGGGGTGTTAAATGCATTCAATTCCCTAATAAGTGTTCAATTGATCATAATTTGCATTTATTAGTTGCATAAGACCATTTGAGTCATTAATAAAGAGGCTAAATTACTTTACTTCTTAAAATAAGTGATTTTCTAGCATTTTAATGGCTTATTTAACCCAAATTAAACTTGAATGAGGTATAAACGCTTACAAAAACCTTTAATTTCAATGCAAAAACCATTTCCAACACCTTTTGGGGTGGTAAATGCTTCAATTCCTCTAATAAGTGTTCAATTGATCGTAATTTGCATTTATTAGTTGCATAAGACCATTTGTGTCACGAATAAAGAGGCTAAATTACTTCATTTCTAAAATAAGTGATCTTGCTTTTAATGGCTTATTTAACCAAAATTAAACTTAAATTAAGTATAAATGCTTACAAAACCTTTAATTCAATGCAAAAACGTTTTCCAACAACTTTTGGGGTGTTAAATGCATTCAATTCCCTTTAATTTGCATTTATTAGTTGCATAAGACCATTTGAGTCATTAATAAAGAGGCTAAATTACTTTACTTCTTACAAATAAGTGATTTTCTAGCATTTTAATGGCTTATTTAACCCAAATTAAACTTGAATGAGGTATAAACGCTTACAAAAACCTTTAATTTCAATGCAAAAACCATTTCCAACACCTTTTGGGGTGTTAAATGCCTTCAATTCCCTCTAATAAGTGTTCAATTGATCGTAATTTGCATTTATTAGTTGCATAAGACCATTTGTGTCACGAATAAAGAGGCTAAATTACTTCATTTCTCGAAAATAAGTGATTTTCTAGCATTTTAATGGCTTATTAACCAAATTAAACTTAAATGAGGTATAAATGCTTACAAAAACCTTTAATTTCAATGCAAAAACCTTTCCAACACCTTTTGGGGTGTTAAATGCATTCAATTCCCTCTAATAAGTGTTCAATTGATCGTAATTTGCATTTATTAGTTGCATAAGACCATTTGTGTCACGAATAAAGAGGCTAAATTACTTCATTTCTCGCAAATAAGTGATTTTCTAGCATTTTAATGGCTTATTTAACCCAAATTAAACTTGAATGAGTATAAACGCTTACAAAAACCTTTAATTTCAATGCAAAAACCTTTCCAACACCTTTTGGGGTGTTAAATGCATTCAATTCCCTCTAATAAGTGTTCAATTGATCGTAATTTGCATTTATTAGTTGCATAAGACCATTTGTGTCACGAATAAAGAGGCTAAATTACTTCATTTCTCAAATAAGTGATTTTCTAGCATTTTAATGGCTTATTTAACCAAAATTAAACTTGAATGAGTATAAATGCTTACAAAAACCTTTAATTTCAATGCAAAAACCAGTTTCCACAACACCTTTTGGGTGTTAAATGCATNATCCCTCTAATAAGTGTTCAATTGATCGTAATTTGCATTTATTAGTTGCATAAGACCATTTGTGTCACGAATAAAGAGGCTAAATTACTTCATTTCTTAAAAAGTGATTTTCTTGCATTTTAATGACTTATTTAACCAAAATTAAACTTAAATTAATATAAATGCTTACAAAACTTAATTTCCATTACAAAAACGTCCAACAACTTTTGGGGGGTTAAATGCATTCAATTCGCTCTAATAAGTGTTCAATTGATCATAATTTGCATGTATTAGTTGCATAAGACCATTGAGTCATTAATAAGAGGCTAAATTACTTTACTTCTTACAAATAAGTGATTTTCTAGCATTTTAATGGCTTATTTAACCCAAATTAAACTTGAATGAGGTATAAACGCTTACAAAAACTTTAATTTCATGCAAAAACCTTTCCAACACCTTTTGGGGTGTTAAATGCATTCAATTCCCTCAAGTAAGTGTTCAATTGATCCTAATTTTGCATTTTTAGCTGCATAAGACCATTTTGTGATGAACAAAGAGGCTAAATTACTTCATTTCTTGAAAATAAGTGATTTTCTTGCATTTTAATGGCTTATTTGACCAAAATTAAACTTAAATTAAGTATAAATGCTTACAAAAAACCTTTAATTTCAAATACAAAAACCTTACCAACAACTTTTGGGGTGATAAATGCATTCAATTCGCTCTAATAAGTGTTCTATTGATCATAATTTGCATTTATTAGTTGCATAAGAACATTTGAGTCATGAATAAAGGCTAAATTACTTTACTCTTACAAATAAGTGATTTTCTATCTAGCATTTTAATGGCTTATTTAACCAAATTAAACTGAATGAGGTATAAACCGCTTACAAAAAAACCTTTAATTTCAATGCAAAAACCATTTCCACACCTTTTGGGGTGTTAAATGCTTCAATCCCTCTAATAAGTGTTCAATTGATCGTAATTTGCATTTATTAGTTGCATAAGACCATTTGTGTCACGAATAAAGAGGCTAAATTACTTCATTTTAAAAAGTGATTTTCTTGTTGCATTTTAATGACTTATTTAAATTTAACCAAAATTAAACTTAATTAGTATAAATGCTTACAAAACCCTTTAATTCCATTACAAAAACGTTTTCCAACAACTTTTGGGGTGTTAAATGCATTCAATTCGCTCTAATAAGTGTTCAATTGATCATAATTTGCATTTATTAGTTGCATAAGACCATTTGAGTCATTAATAAAGAGGCTAAATTACTTTACTTCTTACAAATAAGTGATTTTCTAGCATTTTAATGGCTTATTTAACCCAAATTAAACTTGAATGAGGTATAAACGCTTACAAAAACTTTTAATTTCAATGCAAAAACCATTTCCAACACCTTTTGGGGTGTTAAATGCCTTCAATTCCCTCTAATAAGTGTTCAATTGATCCTAATTTGCATTTTTTAGCTGCATAAGACCATTTTTGTGATGAACAAAGAGGCTAAATTACTTCATTTCTTGAAAATAAGTGATTTTCTTGCATTTTAATGGCTTATTTGACCAAAATTAAACTTAAATTAAGTATAAATGCTTACAAAAACCTTTAATTTCAATACAAAAACCTTTACCAACAACTTTTGGGGTGTTAAATGCATTCAATTCGCTCTAATAAGTGTTCTATTGATCATAATTTGCATTTATTAGTTGCATAAGACAATTTTTGTCATTAGTGAAGAGGCTAAATTACTTCATTTCTTGCAAATAAGTGATTTTCTAGCATTTTAATGACTTATTTAACCCAAATTAAACTTGAATGAGGTATAAACGCTTACAAAAACCTTTAATTTCAATGCAAAAACCATTTCCAACACCTTTTGGCGTGGTAAATGCTTTCAATTTCCTCTAATAAGTGTTCAATTGATCGTAATTTGCATTTATTAGTTGCATAAGACCATTTGTGTCACGAATAAAGAGGCTAAATGACTTCATTTCTTAAAAATAAGTGATTTTCTTGCATTTTAATGGCTTATTTAACCAAAATTAAACTTAAATTAAGTATAAATGCTTACAAAACCCTTTAATTCCAATACAAAAACGTTTTCCAACACCTTTTTGGGTGTTAAATGCATTCAATTCCCTCTAATAAGTGTTCAATTGATCATAATTTGCATTTATTAGTTGCATAAGACCATTTGAGTCATTAATAAAGAGGCTAAATTACTTTACTTCTTACAAATAAGTGATTTTCTAGCATTTTAATGGCTTATTTAACCCAAATTAAACTTGAATGAGGTATAAACGCTTACAAAAACCTTTAATTTCAATGCAAAAACCATTTCCAACACCTTTTGGGGTGTTAAATGCCTTCAATTCCCTCTAATAAGTGTTCAATTGATCGTAATTTGCATTTATTAGTTGCATAAGACCATTTGTGTCACGAATAAAGAGGCTAAATTACTTCATTTCTCGAAAATAAGTGATTTTCTAGCATTTTAATGGCTTATTTAACCCAAATTAAACTTGAATGAGGTATAAACGCTTACAAAAACCTTTAATTTCAATGCAAAAACCATTTCCAACACCTTTTGGCATGGTAAATGCTTTCAATTTCCTCTAATAAGTGTTCAATTGATCGTAATTTGCATTTATTAGTTGCATAAGACCATTTTGTCACGAATAAAGAGGCTAAATTACTTCATTTCTTAAAAATAAGTGATTTTCTTTGCATTTTAATGGCTATTTAACCAAATTAAACTTAAATTAAGTATAAATGCTTACAAAAACCTTTAATTCCAATACAAAAACGTTTTCCAACACCTTTTTGGGTGTTAAATGCATTCAATTCCCTCTAATAAGTATTCAATTGATCATAATTTGCATTTATTAGTTGGATAAGACCATTTGTGTCATTAATAAAGAGGCTAAATTGCTTTACTTCTTACAAATAAGTGATTTTCTCGCATTTAATAATGGCTTA
This sequence comes from Carallia brachiata, assembly GCA_021464245.1. Taxonomy (NCBI): domain Eukaryota; kingdom Viridiplantae; phylum Streptophyta; class Magnoliopsida; order Malpighiales; family Rhizophoraceae; genus Carallia; species Carallia brachiata. Next base: position 2,696,449 of record JADCRB010000028.1, on the reverse strand, counting down.
TTTAACCCAAATTAAACTTGAATGAGGTATAAACGCTTACAAAAACTTTTAATTTCAATGCAAAAACCATTTCCAACACCTTTTGGGGTGTTAAATGCCTTCAATTCCCTCTAATAAGTGTTCAATTGATCCTAATTTGCATTTTTTAGCTGCATAAGACCATTTTTGTGATGAACAAAGAGGCTAAATTACTTCATTTCTTGAAAATAAGTGATTTTCTTGCATTTTAATGGCTTATTTGACCAAAATTAAACTTAAATTAAGTATAAATGCTTACAAAAACCTTTAATTTCAATACAAAAACCTTTACCAACAACTTTTGGGGTGTTAAATGCATTCAATTCGCTCTAATAAGTGTTCTATTGATCATAATTTGCATTTATTAGTTGCATAAGACCATTTGAGTCATTATAAAGGCTAAATTACTTACTTCTTTCTTACAAATAAGTGATTTTCTAGCATTTTAATGGCTTATTTAACCCAAATTAAACTTGAATGAGGTATAAACGCTTACAAAAAACCTTTAATTTCAATGCAAAAACCATTTCCAACACCTTTTGGGGTGTAAATGCCTTTCAAATTTCCTCTAATAAGTGTTCAATTGATCGTAATTTGCATTTATTAGTTGCATAAGACCATTTGTGTCACGAATAAAGAGGCTAAATTACTTCATTTCTTAAAATAAGTGATTTTCTTGCATTTTAATGACTTATTTAACCAAATTAAACTTAAATTAAGTATAAAGCTTACAAACCATTTAATTAATGTTTTCACAAAAACGTTTTCCAACAACTTTTGGGGTGTTAAATGCATTCAATTCCCTCTAATAAGTGTTCAATTGATCATAATTTGCATTTATTAGTTGCATAAGACCATTTGAGTCATTAATAAAGAGGCTAAATTACTTTACTTCTTACAAATAAGTGATTTTCTAGCATTTTAATGGCTTATTTAACCCAAATTAAACTTGAATGAGGTATAAACGCTTACAAAAACTTTTAATTTCAATGCAAAAACCATTTCCAACCCTTTTGGGGTGTTAAATGCATTCAATTCCCTCTAATAAGTGTTCAATTGATCCTAATTTGCATTTTTTAGCTGCATAAGACCATTTTTGTGATGAACAAAGAGGCTAAATTACTTCATTTCTTGAAAATAAGTGATTTTCTTGCATTTTAATGGCTTATTTGACCAAAATTAAACTTAAATTAAGTATAAATGCTTACAAAAACCTTTAATTTCAATACAAAAACCTTTCCAAACTTTTGGGGTGAAATGCATTCAATTCGCTCTAATAAGTGTTCTATTGATCATAATTTGCATTTATTAGTTGCATAAGACCATTTGTCATTAATAAGAGGCTAAATTACTTATTCTCAAATAAGTGATTTTCTAGCATTTTAATGGCTTATTTAACCCAAATTAAACTTGAATGAGGTATAAACGCTTACAAAAACCTTTAATTTCAATGCAAAAACCATTTCCAACACCTTTTGGGGTGTTTAAATGCTTCAATTCCCTCTAATAAGTGTTCAATTGATCGTAATTTGCATTTATTAGTTGCATAAGACCATTTGTGTCACGAATAAAGAGGCTAAATTACTTCATTTCTCAAAATAAGTGATTTCTAGCATTTTAATGGCTTATTTAACCCAAATTAAACTTGAATGAGGTATATAAACGCTTACAAAAACCTTTAATTTCAATGCAAAAACCATTTCCAACACTTTTGGCATGGTAAATGCTTTCAATTCCTCTAATAAGTGTTCAATTGATCGTAATTTGCATTTATTAGTTGCATAAGACCATTTGTGTCACGAATAAAGAGGCTAAATGACTTCATTTCTTAAAAATAAGTGATTTTCTTGCATTTTAATGGCGTATTTAACCAAAATTAAACTTAAATTAAGTATAAATGCTTACAAAAACCTTTAATTTCAATACAAAAACGTTTTCCAACAATTTTGGGGTGTTAAATGCATTCAATTCGCTCTAATAAGTGTTCAATTGATCGTAATTTGCATTTATTAGTTGCATAAGACCATTTGTGTCATTAATAAAGAGGCTAAATTACTTTATCTTACAAATAAGTGATTTTCTAGCATTTTAATGGCTTATTTAACCCAAATTAAACTTGAATGAGGTATAAACGCTTACAAAAAATTTAATTTCAATGCAAAAACCATTTCCAACACTTTTGGGGTGTTAAATGCTTCAATTCCCTCTAATAAGTGTTCAATTGATCGTAATTTGCATTTTTAGTTGCATAAGACCATTTTGTGATGAACAAAGAGGCTAAATTACTTCATTTCTTAAAATAAGTGATTTTCTCTGCATTTTAATGGCTTATTTAACCAAAATTAACTTAAATTAAGTATAAATGCTTACAAAAACCTTTAATTCAATACAAAAACGTTTCCAACAACTTTTGGGTGTTAAATGCATTCAATTCCTCTAATAAGTGTTCATTGATCATAATTTGCATTTATTAGTTGCATAAGACCATTTGAGTCATTAATAAAGAGGCTAAATTACTTTACTTCTCTACAAATAAGTGATTTTCTAGCATTTTAATGGCTTATTTAACCAAATTAAACTTGAATGAGGTATAAACGCTTACAAAAACCTTTAATTTCAATGCAAAAACCATTTCCAACACCTTTTGGGGTGTTAAATGCCTTCAATCCCTCTAATAAGTGTTCAATTGATCGTAATTTGCATTTATTAGTTGCATAAGACCATTGTGTCACGAATAAAGAGGCTAAATTACTTCATTTCTTAAAAATAGTGATTTTCTAGCATTTTAATGGCTTATTTAACCCAAATTAAACTTAAATGAAGGTANAATGCATTCAATTCGCTCTAATAAGTGTTCTATTGATCATAATTTGCATTTATTAGTCGCATAAGACCATTTGTGTCATTAGTGAAGAGGCTAAATTACTTCATTTCTTACAAATAAGTGATTTTCTAGCATTTTAATGACTTATTTAACCCAAATTAAACTTGAATGAGGTATAAACGCTTACAAAAACCTTTAATTTCAATGCAAAAATCATTTCCAACACCTTTTGGGGTGTTAAATGCCTTCAAATCCCTCTAATAAGTGTTCAATTGATCGTAATTTGCATTTAATAGTTGCATAAGACCATTGTGTCAGTCACGATAAAAGAGGCTAAATTACTTCATTTCTCGCAAATAGTGATTTTCTAGCATTTTAATGAGTTATTTATTTACCCAAATTAAACTTGAATGAGGTATAAAAAGCTTACAAAAACCTTTAATTTCATGCAAAAACCATTTCCAACACCTTTGGCGTGGTAAATGCTTTCAATTTCCTCTAATAGTGTTCAATTGATCGAATTTGCATTTTTTAGTGCATAAGACCATTTGGTAACGAAAAAAGGCTAAATTACTTCATTCTTAAAATAAGTGATTTTCTTTCTTTCATTTTAATGGCTTATTTAACAAAAATAAACTTAAATTAAGTATAAATGCTCACAAACCTTTAATTCCAATACAAAAACGTTTTCCAACACCTTTTGGGGTGTTAAACGCATTCAATTTCCTCTAATAAGTGTTTAATTGATCATAATTTGCATTTATTAGTTGCATAAGACAATTTGTGTCACAAATAAAGAGGGTAAATTACTTCATTTCTTGAAAATAAGTGATTTTCTTACATTTTAATGGCTTATTTGACCAAAATTAAACTTAAATTATGTGTAAATGCTTACAAAAACGTTTAATTTCAATGCAAAAACCATTTCCAACACCTTTTGGGGTGTTAAATGCATTCAATTCCCTCTAATAGTGTTCAATTATCGTAATTTGCATTTATTAGCTGCATAAGACCATTGTGTCACGAATAAAGAGCTAAATTACTTTTTCTCGAAATAAGTGATTTTCTTGTATTTTAATGGTTTATTTAACCCAAAATTAAAGTTAATGAGTATAAACGCTTACAAAAACCTTTAATTTCAATGCAAAAACCTTTCCAATACTTTTGGGTGTTAAATGCTTCAATTCCCTCTAATAAGTGTTCAATTGATCGTAATTTGCATTTATTAGCTGCATAAGACCATTTGTGTCACAATAAAGGGCTAAATTACTTTATTTCTTGAAATAAGTGATTTTCTTGCATTTAATGGTTTATTTAACCCAAATTAACTTAAATTAATAAATGCTTACAAACACTTTTAATTTTAATAAAAACCGTTTCCAACACCTTTGGGGTGTTAAATGCTTCAATTCCCTCTAATAAGTGTGCAATTGATCAATTTACATTTTTTTGCGTAAGACCATTTGTGTGATGAACAAAGAGGCTAAATTACTTCATTTTGAAAATAAGTGATTTTCTTGCATTTTAATGACTTATTTACCCAAAATTAAACTTAAATTAAGCATAAATGCTTACAAAAACCTTTAATTTCAATACAAAAACCTTTCCAACAACTTTTGGGGTGTTAAATGCATTCAATTCCCTCTAATTAGTGTCTAATTGATCAAATTTGCATTTATTAGTTGCATAAGACCATTTGTGTCATGTGAAGAGGCTAAATTACTTCATTTCTGCAAGTAAGTGATTTTCTAGCATTTTAATAACTTATTTAACCCAAATTAAACTTGAATGAGGATAAACGCTTACAAAAACCTTTAATTTCAATGCAAAACCATTTCCAACACCTTTTGGGGTGTTAAATGTCTCAANTTAATGGCTTATTTAACCAAATTAAACTTGAATGAGGTATATAAAACGCTTACACAAAACCTTTAATTTCAATGCCAAAAAAACCGTTTCCAACCTTTTGGGGAGTTAAATGCATTTCAATTCCCTCTAAAAGTGTTCAATTGATCGTAATTTGCATTTATTAGTTGCATAAGGACCATTTGTGTCACGAAAATAAAGAGGTAAATTACTTCATTTCTCGCAAATAGTGATTTTCTAGCATTTTAATGGCTTATTTAACCCAAATTAAACTTGAATGAGGTATATAAACGCTTACAAAACCTTTAATTTCACTACAAAACACATTTCCAACACCTTTTGGGGTGTTAAATGCCTTCAATTCCCTCTAATAAGTGTTCAATGATCGTAATTTGCATTTATTAGTTGCATAAGACCATTTGTGTCACGAAATAAAGAGGCTAAATTACTTCATTTCTCGCAAAATAAGTGATTTTCTAGCATTTTAATAGCTTATTTAACCCAAATTAAACTTGAATGAGGTATAAATGCTTACAAAAACCTTTAATTTCAATGTAAAAAACCGTTTTTCCAACACCTTTTGAGGTGTTTTAAATGCATTCATTCCCTCTAATAAGTGTCAATTGATCGTAATTTGCATTTTTTAACTGTTATAAGACCATTGTGTGATGAACAAGAGGCTAACATTACTTCAGGAGCTATTATCATTTCTTGATTTTCTTGCATTTTATAGCGTTATTTGATCAAAATTAAACTTAAATTAGTATAATGCTTGCACAAACCTTTAATTTCAACACAAAAACCTTTTCCAACAACCTTTGGTGTTTAAATGCATTCAATCCGCTCTAATAAGTGTTCTATGATCTAATTTGCATTTATTAGTTGCATAAGACCATTCTGTCCTTAGTGAAGAGCTATCTAAATTACTTCATTCTTGCAAATAAGTGATTTTCTAGCATTTTAATGACTTATTTAACCCAAATTAAACTTGAATGAGGTATAAACGCTTACAAAAACCTTTAATTTCAATGCAAAAACCATTTCCAACATTTTTTGGCGTGGTAAATGCTTTCAATTTCCTCTAATAAGTGTTCAATTAATCGTAATTTGCATTTGTTAGTTGTATAAGACCATTTGTGTAACGAATAAAGAGGCTAAGTTACTTCATTTCTTAAAAATAAGTGATTTTCTTTCATTTTAATGGCTTATTTAACAAAAATTAAACTTAAATTAAGTATAAATGCTCACAAAACCCTTTAATTCCAATACAAAAACGTTTTCCAACACCTTTTGGGGTGTTAAATGGATTCAATTTCCTCTAATAAGTGTTCAATTGATCATAATTTGCATTTATTAGATGCATAAGACAATTTGTGTCACAAATAAAGAGGGTAAATTGCTTCATTTCTTGAAAATAATTGATTTTCTTGCATTTTAATGACTTATTTGACCAAAATTAAAATTAAATTAACTATAAATGCTTACAAAAACGTTTAATTTCAATGCAAAAACCATTTCCAACACCTTTTGGGGTGTTAAATGCCTTCAATTCGCTCTAATTAGTTTGCAATTGATCGTAATTTGCATTTATTAGCTGCATAAGACCATTTGTGTCACGAATAAAGAGGCTAAATTTCTTCATTTCTGGCAAATAAGTGATTTTCTTGCATTTTAATGGTTTATTTAACCCAAATTAAACTTGAATGAAGTATAAACGCTTATAAAAACCTTTAATTTCAATGCAAAAACCATTTCCAATAACTTTTGGCGTGTTAAATGCTTTCAATTCCCTCTAATAAGTGTTCAATTGATCGTAATTTGCATTTATTAGCTGCATAAGACCATTTGTGTCACGAATAAAGAGGCTAAATTACTTCATTTCTCGCAAATAAGTGATTTTCTAGCATTTTAATGGCTTATTTAGCCCAAATTAAACTTGAATGAGGTATAAATGCTTACAAAAACCTTTAATCTCAATGCAAAAACTGTTTCCAACACCTTTTGGGGTGTTAAATGCATTCAATTCCCTCTAATAAGTGTTCAATTGATCATAATTTGCATTTTTTAGCTACATAAGACCATTTGTGTGATGAACAAAGAGGCTAAATTACTTCATTTCTTGAAAATAAGTGATTTTCTTCCATTTTAATCACTTATTTGATCAAATTTAAACTTAAATTCAGTATAAATGCTTACAAAAACCTTTAATTTCAATACAAAAACCTTTTCCAACAACTTTGGGTGTTAAATGCATTCAATTCGCTCTAATAGTGTTCTAATTGATCATAATTTGCATTTATTAGTTGCATAAGACCATTTGTGTCATTAGTGAAGAGGCTAAATTACTTCTTCATTTCTTGCACAAAAGTGATTTTCTAGCATTTTAATGACTTATTTAACCCAAATTAAACTTGAATGAGGTATAAACGCTTAAAAAAACTTTTAATTTCAATGCAAAAACCATTTCCAACACGTTTTGGCGTGGTAAACGCTTTCAATTTCCTCTAATAAGTGTTCAATTGATCGTAATTTGCATTTGTTAGTTGTATAAGACCATTTGTGTCACGAAAAAAGAGGCTAAATTACTTCATTTCTTAAAAATAAGTGATTTTCTTTCATTTTAATGGCTTATTTAACAAAAATTAAACTTAAATTAAGTACAAATGCTTACAAAACCCTTTAATTCCAATACAAAAACGTTTTCCAACACCTTTTGGGGTGTTAAATGCATTCAATTTCCTCCAATAAGTGTTCAATTGGTCATAATTTGCATTTATTAGTTGCATAAGACCATTTGTGTCACAAATAAAGAGGGTAAATTACTTCATTTCTTGAAAATAAGTGATTTTCTTGCATTTTAATGGCTTATTTGACCAAAATTAAACTTAAATTAAGTATAAATGCTTACAAAAACGTTTAATTTCAATGCAAAAATCATTTCCAACACCTTTTGGGGTGTTAAATGCATTCAATTCCCTCTAATTAGTGTGCAATTGATCATAATTTGCATTTATTAGCTGCATAAGACCATTTGTGTCACGAATAAAGAGGCTAAATTACTTTATTTCTCGCAAATAAGTGATTTTCTTGCATTTTAATGGTTTATTTAAACCAAATTAAACTTGAATGAAATATAAACGCTTATAAAAACCTTTAATTTCAATGCAAAAACCATTTCCAATACCTTTCGGCGTGTTAAATGCTTTCAATTCCCTCTAATAAGTGTTGAATTGATCGTAATTTGCATTTATTAGGTGCATAAGACCATTTGTGTCACGAATAAAGAGGCTAAATTACTTCATTTCTCGCAAATAAGTGATTTTCTTGCATTTAAATGATTTATTTAACCCAAATTAAACTTAAATGAAGTATAAAAGCATACAAAAACGTTTTATTTCAATGCGAAAACCATTTCCAACACCTTTTAGGGTGTTAAATGCATTCAATTCCCTCTAATTAGCGTGCAATTGATCAAAATTTGCAGTTATTAGTTGCATAAGACCATTTGTGTCACGAATAAAGAGGCTAAATTACTTCATTTCTTAAAAATAAGTGATTTTCTTTCATTTTAATGGCTTATTTAACAAAAATTAAACTTAAATTAAGTATAAATGCTTACAAAACCCTTTAATTCCAATACAAAAATGTTTTCCAACACCTTTTGGGGTGTTAAATACTTTCAATTCCCTCTAATTAGTGTGCAATTGATCGTAATTTGCATTTATTAGCTG
>JADCRB010000028.1:2671118-2687893 GCA_021464245.1 Carallia brachiata | reverse complement strand
CCCTTAATTCTAATACAAAAACGTTTTCCAAAACTTTTGGGGTGTTAAATGCATTCAATTCGCTCTAATAAGTGTTCTATTGATCATAATTTGCATTTATTAGTTGCATAAGACCATTTGTGTCATTAATAAAGAGGCTAAATTGCTTTACTTCTTACAAATAAGTGATTTTCTAGCATTTTAATGGCTTATTTAACCCAAATTAAACTTGAATGAGGTATAAACGCTTACAAAAACCTTTAATTTCAATGCAAAAACCATTTCCAACACCTTTTGGGGTGTTAAATGCCTTCAATTCCATCTAATAAGTGTTCAATTGATCGTAATTTGCATTTATTAGTTGCATAAGACCATTTGTGTCACGAATAAAGAGGCTAAATTACTTCATTTCTCGCAAATAAGTGATTTTCTAGCATTTTAATGGCTTATTTAACCCAAATTAAACTTGAATGAGGTATAAATGCTTACAAAAAACCTTTAATTTCAATGCAAAAACGTTTCCAAACACCTTTTGGGGTGTTAAATGCATTCAATTCCCTAATAAGTGTTCAATTGATCGTAATTTATTTTTTAGCGCATAAGACCATTTGTGTGATGAACAAAGAGGCTAAATTACTTCATTCTTGAAAATAAGTGATTTTCTTGCATTTAATGGCTTATTTGACCCAAAATTAAACTTAAATTAGTATAAAGCTTACAAAACCTTTAATTTCAATACAAAAACCTTTTCCAACAACTTTTGGGGTGTTAAATGCATTCAATTCGCTCTAATAAGTGTTCTATTGATCATAATTTGCAATTATTAGTTGCATAAGACCATTTGTGTCATTAGTGAAGAGGCTAAATTACTTCATTTCTTGCAAATAAGTGATTTTCTAGCATTTTAATGACTTATTTAACCCAAATTAAACTTGAATGAGGTATAAACGCTTACAAAAATCTTTAATTTCAATGCAAAAACCGTTTCCAACACCTTTTGGCATGGTAAATGCTTTCAATTTCCTCTAATAAGTGCTCAATTGATCGTAATTTGCATTTATTAGTGGCATAAGACCATTTGTGTCACGAATAAAGAGGCTAAATTACTTCATTTCTTAGAAAAAAGTGATTTTCTTGCATTTTAATGGCTTATTTAACCAAAATTAAACTTAAATTAAGTATAAATGCTTACAAAACCATTTAATTCCAATACAAAAACGTTTTCCAACAACTTTTGGGGTGTTAAATGCATTCAATTCCCTCTAATAAGTGTTCTATTGATCATAATTTGCATTTATTAGTTGCATAAGACCATTTGTGTCATTAGTGAAGAGGCTAAATTACTTCATTTCTTGCAAATAAGTGATTTTCTAGCATTTTAATGACTTATTTAACCCAAATTAAACTTCAATGAGGTAAATACGCTTACAAAAACCTTTAATTTCAATGCAAAAACCATTTCCAACACCTTTTGGGGTGTTAAATGCCTTCAATTCCTCTAATAAGTGTTCAATTGATCGTAATTTGCATTTATTAGTTGCATAAGACCATTTGTGTCACGAATAAAGAGGCTAAATTACTTCATTTCTCGCAAATAAGTGATTTTCTAGCATTTTAATGGCTTATTTAACCCAAATTAAACTTGAATGAGGTATAAATGCTTACAAAAACCTTTAATTTCAATGCAAAAATCGTTTCCAACACCTTTTGGGGGTGTTAAATGCATTCAATTCCTCTAATAAGTGTTCAATTGATCGTAATTTCATTTTTAGTGCATAAGACCATTTGTGTGATGAAAAAGAGGATAAATTACTTTATTTCTTAAAATAAGTGATTTTCTTGCATTTTAATGGCTTATTTAACCAAAATTAAACTTAATGAAGTATAAATGCTTACAAAACCCTTTAATTTCCAATACAAAACGTTTCCAACTTTTGGGGTGTTAAATGCATTCAATTCCCTAATAAGTGTTCAATTGATCATAATTTGCATTTATTAGTTGTATAAGACCATTTGTGTCATTAATAAAGAGGCTAAATTTCTTTACTTCGCAAATAAGTGATTTTCTAGCATTTTAATGGCTTATTTAACCCAAATTAAACTTAATGAGGTATAAACGCTTACAAAAACCTTTAATTTCAATGCAAAAACCATTTCCAACACCTTTTGGGTGTTAAATGCATTCAATTCCCTCTAATAAGTGTTCAATTGATCGTAATTTGCATTTTTAGTGCATAAGACCATTTGTGTGATAAAAGAGGCTAAATTACTTCATTTCTTGAAAATAAGTGATTTTCTAGCATTTTAATGGCTTATTTAACCAAATTAAACTTGAAATTAAGTATAAATGCTTACAAAAACCTTTAATTTCAATACAAAAACCTTTTCCAACACTTTTGGGGTGTTAAATGCATTCAATTCCTCTAATAAGTGTTCAATTGATCATAATTTGCATTTATTAGTTGCATAAGACCATTTGTGTCATTAGTAAAGAGGCTAAATTACTTCTCTTGCAAATAAGTGATTTTCTAGCATTTTAATGGCTTATTTAACCCAAATTAAACTTGAATGAGGTATAAACGCTTACAAAAACCTTTAATTTCAATGCAAAAACCGTTTCCAACACCTTTTGGGTGTTAAATGCTTCAATTTCCTCTAATAAGTGTTCAATTGATCGTAATTTGCATTTATTAGTTGCATAAGACCATTTGTGTCACGAATAAAGAGGCTAAATTACTTCATTTCTTGAAAAAGTGATTTTCTTGCATTTTAATGGCTTATTTAACCAAATTAAACTTAAATTAAGTATAAATGCTTACAAAACCTTTAATTTCCAATACAAAAACGTTTCCAACACCTTTTGGGGTGTTAAATGCATTCAATTCCTCTAATAAGTGTTCAATTGATCATAATTTGCATTTATTAGTTGCATAAGACCATTTGTGTCATTAATAAGAGGCTAAATTACTTCATTTCTTGCAAAAAGTGATTTTCTAGCATTTTAATGGCTTATTTAACCAAATTAAACTTAATGAGGTATAAACGCTTACAAAAACTTTAATTTCAATGCAAAAACATTTCCAACACCTTTTGGGGTGTTAAATGCCTTCAATTCCTCTAATAAGTGTTCAATTGATCGTAATTTGCATTTATTAGTTGCATAAGACCATTTGTGTCACGAATAAAGAGGCTAAATTACTTCATTTCTCGCAAATAAGTGATTTTCTAGCATTTTAATGGCTTATTTAACCCAAATTAAACTTGAATGAGGTATAAATGCTTACAAAAACCTTTAATTTCAATGCAAAAACCATTTCCAACACCTTTTGGGGTGTTAAATGCATTCAATTCCCTCTAATAAGTGTTCAATTGATCGTAATTTGCATTTTTAGCTGCATAAGACCATTTGTGTGATGAACAAAGAGGCTAAATTACTTCATTTCTTAAAATAAGTGATTTTCTTGCATTTTAATGGCTTATTTAACCAAAATTAAACTTAAATTAAGTATAAATGCTTACAAAACCTTTAATTTCCAATACAAAAACGTTTTCCAACAACTTTTGGGGTGTTAAATGCATTCAATTCCTCTAATAAGTGTTCAATTGATCATAATTTGCATTTATTAGTTGCATAAGACCATTTGAGTCATTAATAAAGAGGCTAAATTACTTCTTACTTAAAAAGTGATTTTCTAGCATTTTAATGGCTTATTTAACCCAAATTAAACTTGAATGAGGTATAAACGCTTACAAAAACCTTTAATTTCAATGCAAAAACCGTTTCCAACACCTTTTGGGGTGTTAAATGCATTCAATTCCCTCTAATAAGTGTTCAATTGATCGTAATTTCATTTTTAGTGCATAAGACCATTTGTGTGATGAACAAAGAGGCTAAATTACTTCATTTCTTGAAAATAAGTGATTTTCTTGCATTTTAATGGCTTATTTACCAAATTAAACTTAATTAAGTATAAATGCTTACAAAACCTTTAATTTCAATACAAAAACCTTTTCCAACAACTTTTGGGTGTTAAATGCATTCAATTCGCTCTAATAAGTGTTCATTGATCATAATTTGCATTTATTAGTTGCATAAGACCATTTGTGTCATTAGTAAGAGGCTAAATTACTTCATTTCTTGCAAATAAGTGATTTTCTAGCATTTTAATGGCTTATTTAACCCAAATTAAACTTGAATGAGGTATAAACGCTTACAAAAACCTTTAATTTCAATGCAAAAACCATTTCCAACACCTTTTGGGTAAATGCTTTCAATTCCTCTAATAAGTGTTCAATTGATCGTAATTTGCATTTATTAGTGCATAAGACCATTTGTGTCACGAATAAAGAGGCTAAATTACTTCATTTCTTAAAAAAAGTGATTTTCTTGCATTTTAATGGCTTATTTAACCAAAATTAAACTTAAATTAAGTATAAATGCTTACAAAACCTTTAATTCCAATACAAAAACGTTTCCAACAACTTTTGGGGTGTTAAATGCATTCAATTCCCTCTAATAAGTGTTCAATTGATCATAATTTGCATTTATTAGTTGCATAAGACCATTTGGTCATTAATAAAGAGGCTAAATTACTTTACTTTCTTACAAATAAGTGATTTTCTAGCATTTTAATGGCTTATTACCAAATTAAGTGATGAGGTAAAGCTTCAAAACCTTTCAATTTCAATGCAAAAACTATTTCCAACACCTTTGGGGTGTTGAAATGCCTTCAATCCCTCTAATAAGTGTTCAATTGATCGTAATTTGCATTTATTAGTTGCATAAGACCATTTGTGTCACGAATAAGAGGCTAAATTACTTCATTTCTCCAATAAGTGATTTTCTAGCATTTTAATGGCTTATTTAACCCAAATTAAACTTGAATGAGGTAAAACGCTTACAAAAACCTTATTTCAATGCAAAAACCATTTCCAAACCTTTTGGCGTGGTAAATGCTTTCAATCTCCTCAATAAGTGTCAATTGATCGTAATTTGCATTTATTAGTTGCATAAGACCATTGTGTCACGAATAAAGAGGCTAAATTACTTCATTTCTTAAAAATAAGTGATTTTCTCTTGCATTTTAATGGCTTATTTAACCAAAATTAAATTAAATTAAGTATAAATGCTACAAAACCATTTAATTTTCCAATACAAAAACGTTTTCCAACAACTTTTGGGGTGTTAAATGCATTCAATTCCCTCTAATAAGTGTTCTATTGATCATAATTTGCATTTATTAGTTGCATAAGACCATTGTGTCATTAAAGAGGCTAAATTACTTCATTCTTGCAAATAAGTGATTTTCTAGCATTTTAATGACTTATTTAACCCAAATTAAACTTCAATGAGGTAAATACGCTTACAAAAAACCTTTAATTTCAATGCAAAAACCATTTCCAACACCTTTTGGGGTGTTAAATTGCCTTCAATTCCATCTAATAATGTTCAATTGATCGTAATTTGCATTTATTAGTTGCATAAGACCATTTGTGTCACGAATAAAGAGGCTAAATTACTTCATTTCTCGCAAATAAGTGATTTTCTAGCATTTTAATGGCTTATTTAACCCAAATTAAACTTGAATGAGGTATAAATGCTTACAAAAACCTTTAATTTCAATGCAAAAACGTTTCCAACACCTTTTGGGGTGTTAAATGCATTCAATTCCCTAATAAGTGTTCAATTGATCGTAATTTGCATTTTTTAGCCATAAGACCATTTGTGTGATGAACAAAGAGGCTAAATTACTTCATTTCTTGAAAATAAGTGATTTTCTTGCATTTTAATGGCTTATTTGACCAAAATTAAACTTAAATTAAGTATAAATGCTTACAAAAACCTTTAATTTCAATACAAAAACCTTTTCCAACAACTTTTGGGGTGTTAAATGCATTCAATTCCCTCTAATAAGTGTTCATTGATCATAATTTGCATTATTAGTTGCATAAGACCATTTGTGTCATTAGTGAAGAGGCTAAATTACTTCATTTCTGCAAATAAGTGATTTCTAGCATTTTAATGACTTATTTAACCAAATTAAACTTGAATGAGGTATAAACGCTTACAAAAACTCTTTAATTTCAATGCAAAAACCGTTTCCAACACCTTTTGGCATGGTAAATGCTTTCAATTTCTAATAAGTGTTCAATTGATCGTAATTTGCATTTATTAGTGCATAAGACCATTTGTGTCACGAATAAAGAGGCTAAATACTTCATTTCTTCTTAAAAAAGTGATTTTCTTGCATTTTAATGGCTTATTTAACCAAAATTAAACTTAAATTAAGTATAAATGCTTACAAAACCTTTAATTTCAATACAAAAACGTTTTCCAACAACTTTTGGGGTGTTAAATGCATTCAATTCCCTAATAAGTGTTCTATTGATCATAATTTGCATTTATTAGTTGCATAAGACCATTTGTGTCATTAGTAAGAGGCTAAATTACTTCATTTCTTGCAAATAAGTGATTTTCTAGCATTTTAATGATTTTAACCCAAATTAAACTTGAATGAGGTATAAACGCTTACAAAAACCTTTAATTTCAATGCAAAAACCATTTCCAACACCTTTTGGGGTGTTAAATGCCTTCAATTCCATCTAATAAGTGTTCAATTGATCGTAATTTGCATTTATTAGTTGCATAAGACCATTTGTGTCACGAATAAAGAGGCTAAATTACTTCATTTCTCGCAAATAAGTGATTTTCTAGCATTTTAATGGCTTATTTAACCCAAATTAAACTTGAATGAGGTATAAATGCTTACAAAAACCTTTAATTTCAATGCAAAAACGTTTCCAACACCTTTTGGGGTGTTAAATGCATTCAATTCCTCTAATAAGTGTTCAATTGATCGTAATTTGCATTTTTAGCTGCATAAGACCATTGTGTGATAAAGAGGCTAAATTACTTTATTTCTTAAAAATAAGTGATTTTCTTGCATTTTAATGGCTTATTTAACCAAAATTAAACTTAAATTAAGTATAAATGCTTACAAAACCCTTTAATTCCAATACAAAAACGTTTTCCAACAACTTTTGGGGTGTTAAATGCATTCAATTCCCTCTAATAAGTGTTCAATTGATCATAATTTGCATTTATTAGTTGCATAAGACCATTTGGTCATTAATAAAGAGGCTAAATTTCTTTACTTCTTACAAATAAGTGATTTTCTAGCATTTTAATGGCTTATTTAACCCAAATTAAACTTGAATGAGGTATAAACGCTTACAAAAACCTTTAATTTCAATGCAAAAACCGTTTCCAACACCTTTTGGGGTGTTAAATGCATTCAATTCCCTCTAATAAGTGTTCAATTGATCGTAATTTACATTTTTTAGCTGCATAAGACCATTTGTGTGATGAACAAAGAGGCTAAATTACTTCATTTCTTGAAAATAAGTGATTTTCTTGCATTTTAATGGCTTATTTGACCAAAATTAAACTTAAATTAAGTATAAATGCTTACAAAAACCTTTAATTTCAATACAAAAACCTTTTCCAACAACTTTTGGGGTGTTAAATGCATTCAATTCGCTCTAATAAGTGTTCTATTGATCATAATTTGCATTTATTAGTTGCATAAGACCATTTGTGTCATTAGTGAAGAGGCTAAATTACTTCATTTCTTGCAAATAAGTGATTTTCTAGCATTTTAATGACTTATTTAACCCAAATTAAACTTGAATGAGGTATAAACGCTTACAAAAACCTTTAATTTCAATGCAAAAACCATTTCCAACACCTTTTGGCATGGTAAATGCTTTCAATTTCCTCTAATAAGTGCTCAATTGATCGTAATTTGCATTTATTAGTGGCATAAGACCATTTGTGTCACGAATAAAGAGGCTAAATTACTTCATTTCTTAGAAAAAAGTGATTTTCTTGCATTTTAATGGCTTATTTAACCAAAATTAAACTTAAATTAAGTATAAATGCTTACAAAACCATTTAATTCCAATACAAAAACGTTTTCCAACACTTTTGGGGTGTTAAATGCATTCAATTCCCTCTAATAAGTGTTCAATTGATCATAATTTGCATTTATTAGTTGCATAAGACCATTTGTGTCATTATAAAGAGGCTAAATTACTTTACATTTCTTGCAAATAAGTGATTTTCTAGCATTTTAATGGCTTATTTAACCCAAATTAAACTTTAATGAGGTAAAACGCTTACAAAAACCTTTAATTTCAATGCAAAAACCATTTCCAACACCTTTTGGGGTGTTAAATGCCTTCAATTCCTCTAATAAGTGTTCAATTGATCGTAATTTGCATTTATTAGTTGCATAAGACCATTTGTGTCACGAATAAAGAGGCTAAATTACTTCATTTCTCGCAAAAAGTGATTTTCTAGCATTTTANGCATTTATTAGCTGCATAAGACCATTGTGTGATGAACAAAGAGGCTAAATTACTTCATTTCTTGCAAATAACTGATTTTCTAGCATTTTAATGACTTATTAACCCAAATTAAATTGAATGAGGTATAAACGCTTACAAAAATCTTTAATTTCAATGCAAAAACCATTTCCAACACCTTTTGGGATGGTAAATGCTTTCAATTTCCTCTAATAAGTGTCAATTGATCGTAATTTGCAATTATTAGTTGCATAAGACCATTTGTGTCACGAATAAAGAGGCTAAATTACTTCATTTCTGCAAATAAGTGATTTTCTTGATTTTAATGGCTTATTTAACCAAATTAAACTTAATAAGTATAAATGCTTACAAAACGTTTAATTTCAATGCAAAAACCTTTCCAACACCTTTTGGGGTGTTAAATGCATTCAATTCCTCTAATAAGTGTTCAATTGATCGTAATTTGCATTTATTAGTGCATAAGACCATTTGTGTCATGAAAAGAGGCTAAATTACTTCATTTCTTCAAATAAGTGATTTTCTAGCATTTTAATGGCTTATTTAACCCAAATTAAATTGAATGAGGTATAACGCTTACAAAACCTTTAATTTCAATGCAAAAACCATTTCCAACACCTTTTGGGGTGGTAAATGCTTTCAATTTCCTCTAATAAGTGTTCATTGATCGTAATTTGCATTAGTAGTTGCATAAGACCATTGTGTCATGAATAAAGAGGCTAAATTACTTCATTTCTGCAAATAAGTGATTTTCTTGCATTTTAATGGCTTATTTAACCCAAATTAAACTTAATGAAGTATAAATGCTTACAAAAACCTTTAATTTCAATGCAAAAACCATTTCCACCAACACCTTTTGGGGTGTTAAATGCATTCAATTCCCTAATAAGTGTTCAATTGATCGTAATTTGCATTTATTAGTTGCATAAGACCATTTGTGTCATAAAGAGGCTAAATTACTTCATTTCTTGCAAATAAGTGATTTTCTAGCATTTTAATGGCTTATTTAACCCAAATTAAACTTGAATGAGGTATAAACGCTTACAAAAACCTTTAATTCAATGCAAAAACCATTTCCAACACCTTTTGGCATGGTAAATGCTTTCAATTTCCTCTAATAAGTGTTCAATTGATCGTAATTTGCATTTATTAGTTGCATAAGACCATTTGTCACGAATAAAGAGGCTAAATTACTTCATTTAAAAATAAGTGATTTTCTTGCATTTTAATGGCTTATTTAACCAAAATTAAACTTAATTAAGTATAAATGCTTACAAAACCCTTTAATTCCAATACAAAAACGTTTTCCAACACTTTTGGGGTGTTAAATGCATTCAATTCCCTCTAATAAGTGTTCAATTGATCATAATTTGCATTTATTAGTTGCATAAGACCATTTGTGTCATTAATAAAGAGGCTAAATTACTTTACTTCTTACAAATAAGTGATTTTCTAGCATTTTAATGGCTTATTTAACCCAAATTAAACTTGAATGAGGTATAAACGCTTACAAAAACCTTTAATTTCAATGCAAAAACCATTTCCAACACCTTTTGGGGTGTTAAATGCCTTCAATTCCCTCTAATAAGTGTTCAATTGATCGTAATTTGCATTTATTTGTGCATAAGACCATTTGTGTCACGAATAAAGAGGCTAAATTACTTCATTTCTCGCAAATAAGTGATTTTCTAGCATTTTAATGGCTTATTTAACCCAAATTAAACTTGAATGAGGTATAAACTTACAAAACCTTTAATTCAATGCAAAAACCATTTCCAACACCTTTTGGGGTAAATGCTTTCAATTTCCTCTAATAAGTGTTCAATTGATCGTAATTTGCATTTATTAGTTGCATAAGACCATTTGTGTCACGAATAAAGAGGCTAAATTACTTCATTTCTTAAAATAAGTGATTTTCTTGCATTTTAATGGCTTATTTAACCAAATTAAACTTAAATTAAATAAATGCTTACAAAACCTTTAATTTCCAATACAAAAACGTTTTCCAACACCTTTTGGGGTTAAATGCATTCAATTCCCTCTAATAAGTGTTCAATTGATCATAATTTGCATTTATTAGTTGCATAAGACCATTTGTGTCATTAATAAAGAGGCTAAATTCTTATTTCTTACAAATAAGTGATTTTCTAGCATTTTAATGGCTTATTTAACCCAAATTAAACTTGAATGAGGTATAAACGCTTACAAAAATTTAATTTCAATGCAAAAAATTTCCAACACCTTTTGGGGTGTTAAATGCTTCAATTCCTCTAATAAGTGTTCAATTGATCGTAATTTGCATTTATTAGTTGCATAAGACCATTTGTGTCATGAATAAAGAGGCTAAATTACTTCATTTCTGCAAAAGTGATTTTCTAGCATTTTAATGGCTTATTTAACCCAAATTAAACTTAATGAGTATAAATGCTTACAAAAACCTTTAATTTCAATGCAAAAACGTTTCCAACACCTTTTGGGTGTTAAATGCATTCAATTCCCTAATAAGTGTTCAATTGAGTATTTGCATTTATTAGTTGCATAAGACCATTTGTGTCACGAATAAAGAGGCTAAATTACTTTATCTTAAAATAAGTGATTTTCTAGCATTTTAATGGCTTATTTAACCAAATTAAACTTGAATGAGGTATAAACTTACAAAAATTTTAATTTCAATGCAAAAACCATTTCCAACACCTTTTGGGGTGTTAAATGCTTCAATTCCCTAATAAGTGTTCAATTGATCGTAATTTGCATTATTAGTTGCATAAGACCATTTGTCATGAATAAAGAGGCTAAATTACTTCATTTCTTACAAATAAGTGATTTTCTTGCATTTTAATGGCTTATTAACCAAATTAAACTTATGAAGTATAAATGCTTACAAAAACCTTTAATTTCAATGCAAAAACCATTTCCAACACCTTTTGGGGTGTTAAATGCATTCAATTCCCTCTAATAAGTGTTCAATTGATCGTAATTTGCATTTATTAGTTGCATAAGACCATTTGTGTCATGAATAAAGAGGCTAAATTACTTCATTTCTGCAAATAAGTGATTTTCTAGCATTTTAATGGCTTATTTAACCCAAATTAAACTTGAATGAGGTATAAACGCTTACAAAAATTTAATTTCAATGCAAAAACCATTTCCAACACCTTTTGGTGGTAAATGCTTCAATTTCCTCTAATAAGTGTTCAATTGATCGTAATTTGCATTTATTAGTTGCATAAGACCATTTGTGTCACGAATAAAGAGGCTAAATTACTTCATTTCTTAAAAATAAGTGATTTTCTTGCATTTTAATGGCTTATTTAACCAAAATTAAACTTAAATTAAGTATAAATGCTTACAAAACCCTTTAATTCCAATACAAAAACGTTTTCCAACAACTTTTGGGGTGTTAAATGCATTCAATTCCCTCTAATAAGTGTTCAATTGATCATAATTTGCATTTATTAGTTGCATAAGACCATTTGTGTCATTAATAAAGAGGCTAAATTACTTTACTTCTTACAAATAAGTGATTTTCTAGCATTTTAATGGCTTATTTAACCCAAATTAAACTTGAATGAGGTATAAACGCTTACAAAAACCTTTAATTTCAATGCAAAAACCATTTCCAACACCTTTTGGGGTGTTAAATGCCTTCAATCCCTCTAATAAGTGTTCAATTGATCGTAATTTGCATTTATTAGTTGCATAAGACCATTTGTGTCACGAATAAAGAGGCTAAATTACTTCATTTCTCGCAAATAAGTGATTTTCTAGCATTTTAATGGCTTATTTAACCCAAATTAAACTTGAATGAGGTATAAACGCTTACAAAAACCTTTAATTTCAATGCAAAAACCATTTCCAACACCTTTTGGTGGTAAATGCTTCAATTCCTCTAATAAGTGTTCAATTGATCGTAATTTGCATTTATTAGTTGCATAAGACCATTTGTGTCACGAATAAAGAGGCTAAATTACTTCATTTCTCGCAAATAAGTGATTTTCTTGGATTTTAATGGCTTATTTAACCCAAATTAAAATTATATGAAGTATAAATGCTTACAAAAACCTTTAATTTCAATGCAAAAACCTTTCCAACACCTTTTGGGGTGTTAAATGCATTCAATTCCCTCTAATAAGTGTTCATTGATCGTAATTTGCATTTATTAGTTGCATAAGACCATTTGTGTCATAAAAAGAGGCTAAATTACTTCATTTCTTGCAAATAAGTGATTTTCTAGCATTTTAATGGCTTATTTAACCCAAATTAAACTTGAATGAGGTATAAACGCTTACAAAAACCTTTAATTTCAATGCAAAAACCATTTCCAACACCTTTTGGTGGTAAATGCTTCAATTTCCCTAATAAGTGTTCAATTGATCGTAATTTGCATTTATTAGTTGCATAAGACCATTTGTGTCACGAATAAAGGCTAAATTACTTCATTTCTTAAAAATAAGTGATTTTCTTGCATTTTAATGGCTTATTTAACCAAAATTAAACTTAATTAAGTATAAATGCTTACAAAACCTTTAATTCCAATACAAAAACGTTTTCCAACTTTTGGGTGTTAAATGCATTCAATTCCCTCTAATAAGTGTTCAATTGATCATAATTTGCATTTATTAGTTGCATAAGACCATTTGTGTCAATAAAGAGGCTAAATTACTTTACTTCTTACAAATAAGTGATTTTCTAGCATTTTAATGGCTTATTTAACCCAAATTAAACTTGAATGAGGTATAAACGCTTACAAAAACCTTTAATTTCAATGCAAAAACCATTTCCAACACCTTTTGGGGTGTTAAATGCCTTCAATCCCTCTAATAAGTGTTCAATTATCGTAATTTGCATTTATTAGTTGCATAAGACCATTTGTGCACGAATAAAGAGGCTAAATTACTTCATTTCTCGCAAATAAGTGATTTTCTAGCATTTTAATGGCTTATTTAACCCAAATTAAACTTGAATGAGGTATAAACGCTTACAAAAACCTTTAATTTCAATGCAAAAACCATTTCCAACACCTTTTGGCATGGTAAATGCTTTCAATTTCCTCTAATAAGTGCTCAATTGATCGTAATTTGCAATTATTAGTTGCATAAGACCATTTGTGTCATGAATAAAGAGGCTAAATTACTTCATTTCATGCAAATAAGTGATTTTCTTCATTTTAATGGCTTATTTAACCCAAATTAAACTTAATGAAGATAAATGCTTACAAAAACCAATTTCAATGCAAAAACCATTTCCAACACCTTTTGGGGTGTTAAATGCATTCAATTCCCTCTAATAAGTGTTCAATTGATCGTAATTTGCATTTATTAGCTGCATAAGACCATTTGTGTGATGAACAAAGAGGCTAAATTACTTCATTTCTTGCAAATAAGTGATTTTCTAGCATTTTAATGACTTATTTAACCCAAATTAAACTTGAATGAGGTATAAACGCTTACAAAAATCTTTAATTTCAATGCAAAAACCATTTCCAACACCTTTTGGCATGGTAAATGCTTTCAATTTCCTCTAATAAGTGCTCAATTGATCGTAATTTGCAATTATTAGTTGCATAAGACCATTTGTGTCATGAATAAAGAGGCTAAATTACTTCATTTCATGCAAATAAGTGATTTTCTTGGATTTTAATGGCTTATTTAACCCAAATTAAACTTATATGAAGTATAAATGCTTACAAAAACGTTTAATTTCAATGCAAAAACCATTTCCAACACCTTTTGGGGTGTTAAATGCATTCAATTCCCTCTAATAAGTATTCAATCGATCGTAATTTGCATTTATTAGCTGCATAAGACCATTTGTGTGATGAACAAAGAGGCTAAATTACTTCATTTCTTGCAAATAAGTGATTTTCTAGCATTTTAATGACTTATAACAACTAGAACTAAAGAATGAAGGAAAAACAACAAGGGGAAAGGGTTTGGTACAAACTGTCCACACAAGTAATTTGGCCAAATAATTCTAGGGTGTGGCGTCTACAAATCTTCTTATACCTTTGGTTCGCGTCTCCATATAGACGTTGGGTCAAGGTTCCTTCAAACCTGACTTGGCTTTCCTTGGGTTGTGATTTCAATCTCGTTCGTGGGTCTTTCGGTGTATCCGTGGGGTTCGCGTCTCCCTATAGGCGTTGGGTCTTTCGGTGCTATCCGCGGGGTTCATGGTCTTAGTTCAATGCAAACAATTGATCTTTCGGTGTACAGTTAAATTTAAGGGTAATTTCTTGCATTTATTTGCGAGAATCTTTGTATAGCCGTGTATGCACTAGGCCCAATTACTCATGTCGGCCCAAACTTGTCTTCTTGCACTCGAACCATGTTGACATAAACTTGAGGCACCACCGAGTAATCTTGACCTCCAAATGCTTTGCTTAACATCCAAGAAACTCCTTGAATGCCAAAGCAGCCTTCATGCACGTTGCTTGTGGCCCAAGCATCCTTCACCAAAGCACTTAGAGCCTCCTTGAGCTTTTTAGCTCTACTTCTCGTGATCGGTCCATCTAGAATGTGCAAAGGATCCCTTGAATTGGTCTTAATGCTACCTTGGTTGCCATCACTAAATTACTTCATTTCTCGCAAATAAGTGATTTTCTAGCATTTTAATGGCTTATTTAACCCAAATTAAACTTGAATGAGGTATAAATGCTTACAAAAACCTTTAATTTCAATGCAAAAACCGTTTCCAACACCTTTTGGGGTGTTAAATGCTTCAATTCCCTCTAATAAGTGTTCAATTGATCGTAATTTACATTTTTTAGCTGCATAAGACCATTTGTGTGANTAAATGCTTACAAAAACCTTTAATTTCAATGCAAAAACCGTTTCCAACACCTTTTGGGGTGTTAAATGCATTCAATTCCCTAATAAGTGTTCAATTGATCGTAATTTACATTTTTTAGCTGCATAAGACCATTTGTGTGACGAATAAAGAGGCTAAATTACTTCATTTCTTGAAAATAAGTGATTTTCTTGCATTTTAATGGCATTTGACCAAAATTAAACTTAAATTAAGTATAAATGCTTACAAAAACCTTTAATTTCAATACAAAAACCTTTTCCAACAACTTTTGGGGTGTTAAATGCTTCAATTCCCTAATAAGTGTTCTATTGATCATAATTTGCATTATTAGTTGCATAAGACCATTTGTGTCATTAAGAGGCTAAATTACTTCATTTTTGCAAATAAGTGATTTTCTAGCATTTTAATGACTTATTTAACCCAAATTAAACTTGAATGAGGTAAATACGCTTACAAAAACCTTTAATTTCAATGCAAAAACCATTTCCAACACCTTTTGGCGTGGTAAATGCTTTCAATTTCCTCTAATAAGTGTTCAATTGATCGTAATTTGCATTTATTAGTCGCATAAGACCATTTGTGTCACGAATAAAGAGGCTAAATTACTTCATTTCTTAAAAAAAGTGATTTTCTTGCATTTTAATGGCTTATTTAACCAAAATTAAACTTAAATTAAGTATAAATGCTTACAAAACCATTTAATTCCAATACAAAAACGTTTTCCAACAACTTTTGGGGTGTTAAATGCATTCAATTCCCTCTAATAAGTGTTCAATTGATCGTAATTTGCATTTATTAGCTGCATAAGACCATTTGTGTACGAATAAAGAGGCTAAATTACTTCATTTCTCGCAAATAAGTGATTTTCTAGCATTTTAATGGCTTATTTAACCCAAATTAAACTTGAATGAGGTATAAATGCTTACAAAAACCTTTAATTTCAATGCAAAAACCGTTTCCAACACCTTTTGGGGTGTTAAATGCATTCAATTCCCTCTAATAAGTGTTCAATTGATCGTAATTTACATTTTTTAGCTGCATAAGACCATTTGTGTGATGAACAAAGAGGCTAAATTACTTCATTTCTTGAAAATAAGTGATTTTCTTGCATTTTAATGGCTTATTTGACCAAAATTAAACTTAAATTAAGTATAAATGCTTACAAAAACCTTTAATTTCAATACAAAAACCTTTTCCAACAACTTTTGGGTGTTAAATGCATTCAATTCGCTCTAATAAGTGTTCAATTGATCATAATTTGCATTTATTAGTTGCATAAGACCATTTGAGTCATTAATAAAGAGGCTAAATTTCTTTACTTCTTACAAATAAGTGATTTTCTAGCATTTTAATGGCTTATTTAACCCAAATTAAACTTGAATGAGGTATAAACGCTTACAAAAACCTTCAATTTTAATGCAAAATCCATTTCCAACACCTTTTGGCATGGTAAATGCTTTCAATTTCCTCTAATAAGTGCTCAATTGATCGTAATTTGCAATTCTAGTTGCATAAGACCATTTGTGTCATGAATAAAGAGGCTAAATTACTTCATTTCTTGAAAATAAGTGATTTTCTTGCATTTTAATGGCTTATTTAACCCA
>JADCRB010000028.1:2574092-2670892 GCA_021464245.1 Carallia brachiata | reverse complement strand
AAAAACCTTTCCAACAACTTTTGGGGTGTTAAATGCATTCAATTCCCTCTAATAAGTGTTCTATTGATCATAATTTGCATTTATTAGTTGCATAAGACCATTTGTGTCATTAGTGAAGAGGCTAAATTACTTCATTTCTTGCAAATAAGTGATTTTCTAGCATTTTAATGACTTATTTAACCCAAATTAAACTTGAATGAGGTATAAACGCTTACAAAAACCTTTAATTTCAATGCAAAAACCATTTCCAACACCTTTTGGGTGTTAAATGCTTTCAATTCCTCTAATAAGTGTTCAATTGATCGTAATTTGCATTTATTAGTTGCATAAGACCATTTGTGTCACGAATAAAGAGGCTAAATTACTTCATTTCTTGCAAATAAGTGATTTTCTGCATTTTAATGGCTTATTTAACCCAAATTAAACTTGAATGAGGTATAAACGCTTACAAAAACCTTTAATTTCAATGCAAAAACCATTTCCAACACCTTTTGGGTGTTAAATGCTTTCAATTCCTCTAATAAGTGTTCAATTGATCGTAATTTGCATTTTTAGTTGCATAAGACCATTGTGTCGAATAAAGAGGCTAAATTACTTCATTTCTTAAAATAAGTGATTTTCTTCATTTAATGGCTTATTTAACAAAATTAAACTTAAATTAAAATGCTTACAAAACCTTTAATTTCAATGCAAAAACCTTTCCAACACCTTTTGGGGTGTTAAATTCAATTCCCTCTAATAAGTGTTCAATTGATCGTAATTTGCATTTATTAGTTGCATAAGACCATTTGTGTCACAATAAAGAGGCTAAATTACTTCATTTCTGAAATAAGTGATTTTCTTAGCATTTTAATGGCTTATTTAACCAAATTAAACTTAAATAAGTAAATGCTTACAAAAACCTTTAATTTCAATGCAAAAACCATTTCCCACCTTTTGGGGTGTTAAATGCATTCAATTCCCTCTAATAAGTGTTCAATTGATCGTAATTTGCATTTATTAGTTGCAAAGACCATTTGTGTCACGAATAAAGAGGCTAAATTACTTATTTCTCGCAAATAAGTGATTTCTTTAGCATTTTAATGGCTTATTTAACCCAAATTAAACTTGAATGAGTATAAACGCTTACAAAAACCTTTAATTTCAATGCAAAAACCATTTCCAACACCTTTTGGGTGTTAAATGCATTCAATTCCTCTAATAAGTGTTCAATTGATCGTAATTTACATTTATTAGCTGCATAAGACCATTTGTGTCACGAATAAAGAGGCTAATTACTTCATTTCTTGAAAATAAGTGATTTTCTTGCATTTTAATGGCTTATTTACCAAAATTAAACTTAAATTAGTATAAATGCTTACAAAAACCTTTAATTTAATGCAAAAACCGTTTCCAACACCTTTTGGGGTGTTAAATGCATTCAATTCCCTCTAATAAGTGTTCAATTGATCATAATTTGCATTTTTAGTTGCATAAGACCATTTGTGTAGAATAAAGAGGCTAAATTACTTCATTTCTTGCAAATAAGTGATTTTTAGCATTTTAATGACTTATTTAACCCAAATTAAACTTGAATGATAAATGCTTACAAAACCTTTAATTTCAATGCAAAAACCATTTCCAACACCTTTTGGGGTGTTAAATGCTTCAATTTCCCTCTAATAATGTTCAATTGATCGTAATTTGCATTTATTAGTTGCATAAGACCATTTGTGTCACGAATAAAGAGGCTAAATTACTTCATTTCTTAAAATAAGTGATTTTCTTGCATTTTAATGGCTTATTTAACCAAAATTAAACTTAAATTAAGTATAAATGCTTACAAAACCCTTTAACTCCAATACAAAAACGTTTTCCAACCCCTTTTGGGGTGTTAAATGCATTCAATTCCCTCTAATAAGTGTTCAATTGATCATAATTTGCATTTGTTAGTTGCATAAGACCATTTGTGTCATTAATAAAGAGGCTAAATTGCTTTACTTCTTACAAATAAGTGATTTTCTAGCATTTTAATGGCTTATTTAACCCAAATTAAACTTGAATGAGGTATAAACGCTTACAAAAACCTTTAATTTCAATACAAAAACCATTTCCAACACCTTTTGGGGTGTTAAATGCCTTCAATTCCCTCTAATAAGTGTTCAATTGATCGTAATTTGCATTTATTAGTTGCATAAGACCATTTGTGTCACGAATAAAGAGGCTAAATTACTTCATTTCTCGCAAATAAGTGATTTTCTAGCATTTTAATGACTTATTTAACCCAAATTAAACTTGAATGAGGTATAAATGCTTACAAAAACCTTTAATTTCAATGCAAAAATCGTTTCCAACACCTTTTGGGGTGTTAAATGCATTCAATTCCCTCTAATAAGTGTTCAATTGATCGTAATTTGCATTTTTTAGTTGGATAAGACCATTTGTGTCACGAATAAACAGGCTAAATTACTTCATTTCTCGCAAATAAGTGATTTTCTAGCATTTTAATGGCTTATTTAACCCAAATTAAACTTGAATGAGGTATAAATGCTTACAAAAACCTTTAATTTCAATGCAAAAACCTTTCCAACACCTTTTGGGGTGTTAAATGCATTCAATTCCCTCTAATAAGTGTTCAATTGATCGTAATTTGCATTTTTTAACTGCATAAGACCATTTGTGTGATGAACAAAGAGGCTAAATTACTTCATTTCTTGAAAATAAGTGATTTTCTTGCATTTTAATGGCTATTTGATCAAAATTAAACTTAAATTAAGTATAAATGCTTACAAAACTTTAATTTCAACACAAAAACCTTTTCCAACAACTTTTGGGTGTTAAATGCATTCAATCCGCTCTAATAAGTGTTCTATTGATCATAATTTGCATTTATTAGTTGCATAAGACCATTTCTGTCATTAGTGAAGAGGCTAAATTACTTCATTTCTTGCAAATAAGTGATTTTCTAGCATTTTAATGACTTATTTAACCCAAATTAAACTTGAATGAGGTATAAACGCTTACAAAAACCTTTAATTTCAATGCAAAAACCATTTCCAACATTTTTTGGCGTGGTAAATGCTTTCAATTTCCTCTAATAAGTGTTCAATTGATCGTAATTTGCATTTATTAGTTGTATAAGACCATTTGTGTAACGAATAAAGAGGCTAAATTACTTCATTTCTTAAAAATAAGTGATTTTCTTTCATTTTAATGGCTTATTTAACAAAAATTAAACTTAAATTAAGTATAAATGCTCACAAAACCCTTTAATTCCAATACAAAAACGTTTTCCAACACCTTTTGGGGTGTTAAACGCATTCAATTTCCTCTAATAAGTGTTCAATTGATCATAATTTGCATTTATTAGATGCATAAGACAATTTGTGTCACAAATAAAGAGGGTAAATTACTTCATTTCTTGAAAATAATTGATTTTCTTGCATTTTAATGGCTTATTTGACCAAAATTAAACTTAAATTAAGTATAAATGCTTACAAAAACGTTTAATTTCAATGCAAAAACCATTTCCAACACCTTTTGGGGTGTTAAATGCTTTCAATTCCCTCCAATAAGTGTGCAATTGATCAAAATTTGCATTTATTGGTTGCATAAAACCATTTGTGTCACGAATAAAGAGGCTAAATCACTTCATTTCTTGCAAATAAGTGATTTTCTTGCATTTTAATGGCTTATTTAACCCAAATTAAACTTGAATGAGGTATAAACGCTTACAAAAACCTTTAATTTCAATGCAAAAACCATTTCCAACACCTTTTGGGGTGTTAAATGCCTTCAATTCCCTCTAATAAGTGTTCAATTGATCGTAATTTGCATTTATTAGTTGCATAAGACCATTTGTGTCACGAATAAACAGGCTAAATTACTTCATTTCTCGCAAATAAGTGATTTTCTAGCATTTTAATGGCTTACTTAACCCAAATTAAACTTGAATGAGGTATAAATGCTTACAAAAACCTTTAATTTCAATGCAAAAATCGTTTCCAACACCTTTTGGGGTGTTAAATGCATTCAATTCCCTCTAATAAGTGTTAAATTGATCGTAATTTGCATTTTTTAGGTGCATAAGACCATTTGTGTGATGAACAAAGAGGCTAA
The DNA here is from genome assembly GCA_021464245.1 of Carallia brachiata. Taxonomy (NCBI): domain Eukaryota; kingdom Viridiplantae; phylum Streptophyta; class Magnoliopsida; order Malpighiales; family Rhizophoraceae; genus Carallia; species Carallia brachiata. The sequence continues at coordinate 2,666,794 of JADCRB010000028.1, read as the reverse complement.
ATATCTTCATTTCTTGAAAATAAGTGATTTTCTTGCATTTTAATGGCTTATTTGACCAAAATTAAACTTAAATTAAGTATAAATGCTTACAAAAACATTTAATTTCAATACAAAAACCTTTTCCAACAACTTTTGGGGTGTTAAATGCATTCAATTCCCTCTAATAAGTGTTCTATTGATCATAATTTGCATTTATTAGTTGCATAAGACCATTCGTGTCTTTAGTGAAGAAGCTAAATTACTTCATTTCTTGCAAATAAGTGATTTTCTAGCATTTTAATGACTTATTTAACCCAAATTAAACTTGAATGAGGTATAAACGCCTGCAAAAACCTTTAATTTCAATGCAACAATCATTTCCAACACCTTTTGGGGTGTTAAACGATTTCAAATCCCTCTAATAAGTGTTCAATTAATCGTAATTTGCATTTAATAGTTGCATAAGACCATTTGTGTCACGCATAAAGAGGCTAAATTATTTCATTTCTCGCAAATAAGTGATTTTCTAGCATTTTAATGGGTTATTTAACCCAAATTAAACTTGAATGAGGTATAAACGCTTACAAAAACCTTTAATTTCAATGCAAAAACCATTTCCAAACACCTTTGGCGTGGGGTAAATGCTTTCAATTTCCTCTAATAAGTGTTCAATTGATGGTAATTTGCATTTTTTAGTTGCATAAGACCTTTTGTGTAACGAATAAAAAGGCTAAATTACTTCATTTCTTAGAAATAAGTGATTTTCTTTCATTTTAATGGCTTATTTAACAAAAATTAAACTTAAATTAAGTATAAATGCTCACAAAACCCTTTAATTCCAAAACAAAAACGTTTTCCAACACCTTTTGGGGTGTTAAACGCATTCAATTTCCTCTAATAAGTGTTCAATTGATCATAATTTGCATTTGTTAGTTGCATAAGACAATTTGTGTCACAAATAAAGAGGGTAAATTACTTCATTTCCTGAAAATAAGTGATTTTCTTACATTTTAATGGCTTATTTGACCAAATTAAACTTAAATTAAGTATAAATGCTTACAAAAACGTTTAATTTCAATGCAAAAATCCATTTCCAACACCTTTTGGGGTGTTAAATGCATTCAATTCCCTCTAATTAGTGTGCAATTGATCGTAATTTGCATTTATTAGCTGCATAAGACCATTTGTGTCACGAATAAAGAGGCTAAATTACTTATTTCTCGCAAATAAGTGATTTTCTTGCTATTTTAATGGTTTATTTAACCCAAATTAAACTTCAATGAAATATAAACGCTTATAAAAACCTTTAATTTCAATGCAAAAATCATTTCCAATACCTTTTGGCGTGTTAAATGCTTTCAATTCCCTCTAATAAGTGTTCAATTGATCGTAATTTGCATTTATTAGCTGCATAAGACCATTTGTGTCACGAATAAAGAGGCTAAATTACTTCATTTCTCGCAAATAAGTGATTTTCTTGCATTTTAATGGTTTATTTAACCCAAATTAAACTTAAATTAGGTATAAATGCTTACAAAAACATTTAATTTTAATGCAAAAACCGTTTCCAACACCTTTTGGGGTGTTAAATGCATTCAATTCCCTCTAATAAGTGTTCAATTGATCGTAATTTACATTTTTTAGCTGCATAAGACCATTTGTGTGATGAACAAAGAGGCTAAATTACTTCATTTCTTGAAAATAAGTGATTTTTTTGCATTTTAATGACTTATTTGACCAAAATTAAACTTAAATTAAGCATAAATGCTTACAAAAACCTTTAATTTGAATACAAAAACCTTTTCCAACAACTTTTGGGGTGTTAAATGCATTCAATTCCCTCTAATAAGTGTTCTATTGATCATAATTTGTATTTATTAGTTGCGTAAGACCATTTGTGTCATTCGTGAAGAGGCTAAATTACTTCATTTCTTGCAAATAAGTGATTTTCTAGCATTTTAATAACTTATTTAACCCAAATTAAACTTGAATGAGGTATAAACGCTTACAAGAACCTTTAATTTCAATGCAAAAACCATTTCCAACACCTTTTGGGGTGTTAAATGCCTTCAAATCCCTCTAATAAATGTTCAATTGATCGTAATTTGCATTTATTAGTTGCATAAGACCATTTGTGTCACGAATAAAGAGGCTAAATTACTTCATTTCTTAAAAATAAGCGATTTTCTTGCATTTTAATGGCTTATTTAACCAAAATTAAACTTAAATTAAGTATAAATGCTTACAAAACCCTTTAACTCCAATACAAAAACGTTTTCCAACCCCTTTTGGGGTGTTAAATGCATTTAATTCCCTCTAATAAGTGTTCAATTGATCATAATTTGCATTTGTTAGTTGCATAAGACCATTTGTGTCATTAATAAAGAGGCTAAATTGCTTTACTTCTTACAAATAAGTGATTTTCTAGCATTTTAATGGCTTATTTAACCCAAATTAAACTTGAATGAGGTATAAACGCTTACAAAAACCTTTAATTTCAATGCAAAAACCGTTTCCAACACCTTTTGGGGAGTTAAATGCATTCAATTCCCTCTAATAAGTGTTCAATTGATCGTAATTTGCATTTATTAGTTGCATAAGACCATTTGTGTCACGAATAAAGAGGCTAAATTACTTCATTTCTCGCAAATAAGTGATTTTCTAGCATTTTAATGGCTTATTTAACCCAAATTAAACTTGAATGAGGTATAAACGCTTACAAAAACCTTTAATTTCAATACAAAAAACCATTTCAACACCTTTTGGGGTGTTAAATGCCTTCAATTCCCTCTAATAAGTGTTCAATTGATCGTAATTTGCATTTATTAGTTGCATAAGACCATTTGTGTCACGAATAAAGAGGCTAAATTACTTCATTTCTCGCAAATAAGTGATTTTCTAGCATTTTAATAGCTTATTTAACCCAAATTAAACTTGAATGAGGTATAAATGCTTACAAAAACCTTTAATTTCAATGTAAAAACCGTTTCCAACACCTTTTGAGGTGTTAAATGCATTCAATTCCCTCTAATAAGTGTTCAATTGATCGTAATTTGCATTTTTTAACTGTATAAGACCATTTGTGTGATGAACAAAGAGGCTAAATTACTTCATTTCTTGAAAATAAGTGATTTTCTTGCATTTTAATAGCTTATTTGATCAAAATTAAACTTAAATTAAGTATAAATGCTTGCAAAAACCTTTAATTTCAACACAAAAACCTTTTCCAACAACTTTTGGGTGTTAAATGCATTCAATCCGCTCTAATAAGTGTTCTATTGATCATAATTTGCATTTATTAGTTGCATAAGACCATTTCTGTCCTTAGTGAAGAGGCTAAATTACTTCATTTCTTGCAAATAAGTGATTTTCTAGCATTTTAATGACTTATTTAACCCAAATTAAACTTGAATGAGGTATAAACGCTTACAAAAACCTTTAATTTCAATGCAAAAACCATTTCCAACATTTTTTGGCGTGGTAAATGCTTTCAATTTCCTCTAATAAGTGTTCAATTAATCGTAATTTGCATTTGTTAGTTGTATAAGACCATTTGTGTAACGAATAAAGAGGCTAAGTTACTTCATTTCTTAAAAATAAGTTTTTCTTTCATTTTAATGGCTTATTTAACAAAAATTAAATTAATTAAGTAAATGCTCACAAAACCCTTTAATTCCATAAAAAACGTTTTTCCAACACCTTTTGGGGTGTTAATGGATTCAATTTCCTCTAATAAGTGTTCAATTGATCATAATTTGCATTTATTAGATGCATAAGACAATTGTGTCACAAAATAAAGAGGGTAAATTGCTTCATTTCTTGAAAATAATTGATTTTCTTGCATTTTAATGACTTATTTGACCAAAATTAAAATTAAATTAACTATAAATGCTTACAAAAACGTTTAATTTCAATGCAAAAACCATTTCCAACACCTTTTGGGGTGTTAAATGCCTTCAATTCGCTCTAATTAGTTTGCAATTGATCGTAATTTGCATTTATTAGCTGCATAAGACCATTTGTGTCACGAATAAAGAGGCTAAATTTCTTCATTTCTGGCAAATAAGTGATTTTCTTGCATTTTAATGGTTTATTTAACCCAAATTAAACTTGAATGAAGTATAAACGCTTATAAAAACCTTTAATTTCAATGCAAAAACCATTTCCAATAACTTTTGGCGTGTTAAATGCTTTCAATTCCCTCTAATAAGTGTTCAATTGATCGTAATTTGCATTTATTAGCTGCATAAGACCATTTGTGTCACGAATAAAGAGGCTAAATTACTTCATTTCTCGCAAATAAGTGATTTTCTAGTTTTAAAGGCTTATTTAGCCCAAATTAAACTTGAATGAGGTATAAATGCTTACAAAAACCTTTAATCTCATGCAAAACGTTTCCAACACCTTTTGGGTGTGTTAAATGCATTCAATTCCCTCTAATAAGTGTTTCAAATTGATCATAATTTGCATTTTTTAGCTACATAAGACCATTTGTGTGATGAACAAAGAGGCTAATTACTTCATTTCTTGAAAATAAGTGATTTTCTTCCATTTAATCATTATTGATCAAATTTAAACTTAAATTCAGTATAAATGCTTACAAAACCTTTAATTTCAATACAAAAACCTTTTCCAACAACTTTTGGGGTTTTAAATGCATTCAATTCGCTCTAATAAGTGTTCTATTGATCATAATTTNTTTAATGGCTTATTTAACCCAAATTAAACTTGAATGAGGTAATAAACGCTTACAAAAACCTTTAATTTGAATGCAAAAACCATTTCCAACACCTTTTGGGGTGTTAAATGCCTTCAATTCCCTCTAATAAGTGTTCAATTGATCGTAATTTGCATTTATTAGTTGCCTAAGACCATTTGTGTCACGAAAATTAAAGAGGCTAAATTACTTCATTCTCGCAAATAATGATTTTCTAGCATTTTAATGGCTTATTTAACCCAAATTAAACTTGAATGAGGTATAAACGCTTACAAAAACCTTTAATTTCAATGCAAAAACCATTTCAACACCTTTTGGTGTAAGTCAATGCTTTCAATTCCTCTAATAGTGTTCAATTGATCGTTAATTTGCATTTATTAGTTGCATAAGACCATTTGTGTCACGAATAAAGAGGCTAACTTACTTCATTTCTAAAAATAAGTGATTTTCTTGCATTTAACTGGCTTATTTAACCAAAATTAAACTTAAATTAAGTATAATTCTTACCAAACCCTTTAATTCCAATAAAAAACGTTTTCCAACAACTTTTGGGGTTGTTAAATGCATTCAATTCCCTCTTTTATTGATCATAATTTGCTTTATTAGTTGCATAAGACCATTTGAGTCATTAATAAAGAGGCTAAATTATTTACTTCTTAAAAAAGTGATTTCTAGCATTTTAATGGCTTATTTAACCCAAATTAAACTTGAATGAGGTATAAACGCTTACAAAAACCTTTAATTTCAATGCAAAAAACCATTTCCAACACCTTTTGGGGTGTTAATGCCTTCAATTCCCTTAATAAGTGTTCAATTGATCGTAATTTGCATTTTAGTTGCATAAGACCATTTGTGTCACGAATATAAATAAGAGGCCTAAATTACTTCATTTCTCGCAAATAAGTGATTTTCTAGCATTTTAATGGCTTATTTAACCCAAATTAAACTTGAATGAGGTATAAACGCTTACAAAAACCTTTAATTTCAATGCAAAAACCATTTCCAACACCTTTTGGGGTGTTAAATGCCTTCAATCCCTCTAATAAGTGTTCAATTGATCGTATTTAATTTTTATAGTTGCATAAGACCATTTGTGTCACGAATAAAGAGGCTAAATTACTTCTTCTTAAAATAAGTGATTTTCTGCATTTTAATGGCTTATTTAACCAAAATTAAACTTGAATAGTATAAATGCTTACAAAACCTTTAATTTCCAATGCAAAAACCGTTTTCCAACACTTTTGGGGTGTTAAATGCATTCAACCCTCTAATAAGTGTTCATTGATCATAATTTGCATTTTAGTTGCATAAGACCATTTGTGAGTCATTAATAAAGAGGCTAAATTACTTCACTTCTTACAAATAAGTGATTTTCTTAGCATTTAATGGCTTATTTAACCCAAATTAAACTTGAATGAGTATAAACGCTTACAAAAACCTTTAATTTCATGCAAAACCATTTCCAACACCTTTTGGGTGTTAAATGCCTTCAATTCCCTCTAATAAGTGTTCAATTGATCTAATTTGCATTTATTAGTTGCATAAGACCATTGTGTCACGAATAAAGAGGCTAAATTACTTTCATTTCTCGCAAATAAGTGATTTTCTAGCATTTTAATGGCTTATTTAACCCAAATTAAACTTGAATGAGGTATATAAACGCTTACAAAAACCTTTAATTTCAATGCAAAAACCATTTCCAACACCTTTTGGTGGTAAATGCTTTCAATTTCCTCTAATAAGTGTTCAATTGATCGTAATTTGCATTTATTAGTTGCATAAGACCATTTGTGTCACGAATAAAGAGGCTAAATTACTTCATTTCTTAAAAATAAGTGATTTCTTGCATTTTAATGGCTTATTTAACAAAATTAAACTTAAATTAAGTATAAATGCTTACAAAACCTTTAATTCCAATAAAAACGTTTTCCAACACACTTTTGGGGTGTGTTAAATGCATTTCAATTCTTTAATTTGCATTTATTAGTTGCATAAGACCATTTGAGTCATTATAAAGAGGCTAAATTACTTTACTTCTTACAAATAAGTGATTTTCTAGCATTTTAATGGCTTATTTAACCAAATTAAACTTGAATGAGGTATAAACGCTTACAAAAACCTTTAATTTCAATGCAAAAACCATTTCCAACACCTTTTGGGTGTTAAATGCCTTCAATCCCTCTAATAAGTGTTCAATTGATCGTAATTTGCATTTATTAGTTGCATAAGACCATTTGTGTCACGAATAAAGAGGCTAAATTACTTCATTTCGCAAATAAGTGATTTTCTAGCATTTTAATGGCTTATTTAACCCAAATTAAACTTGAATGAGGTATAAACGCTTACAAAAACCTTTAATTTCAATGCAAAAAACCATTTCCAACACCTTTTGGGGTGTTAAATGCCTTCAATCCCTCTAATAAGTGTTCAATTGATCGTAATTTGCATTTATTAGTTGCATAAGACCATTTGTGTCACGAATAAAGAGGCTAAATTACTTCATTTCTCGCAAATAAGTGATTTTCTAGCATTTTAATGGCTTATTTAACCCAAATTAAACTTGAATGAGGTATAAACGCTTACAAAAACCTTTAATTTCAATGCAAAACCATTTCCAACACCTTTTGGGTGGTAAATGCTTTCAATTTCCTCTAATAAGTGTTCAATTGATCGTAATTTGCATTTATTAGTTGCATAAGACCATTTGTGTCACGAATATAAGAGGGCTAAATTACTTCATTTCTTAAAAATAAGTGATTTTCTTGCATTTTAATGGCTTATTTAACCAAAATTAAACTTAAATTAAGTATAAATGCTTACAAAACCCTTTAATTCCAATAAAAAACGTTTTCCAACAACTTTTGGGTGTGTTCAATTCCTCTAAATGTTCAATTTTATTTGCATTTATTAGTTGCATAAGACCATTTGAGTCATTAATAAAGAGGCTAAATTACTTTACTTCTTACAAATAAGTGATTTTCTAGCATTTTAATGGCTTATTTAACCCAAATTAAACTTGAATGAGGTATAAACGCTTACAAAAACCTTTAATTTCAATGCAAAAACCATTTCCAACACCTTTTGGGGTGTTAAATGCCTTCAATTCCCTCTAATAAGTGTTCAATTGATCGTAATTTGCATTTATTAGTTGCATAAGACCATTTGTGTCACGAATAAAGAGGCTAAATTACTTCATTTCTCGCAAATAAGTGATTTTCTAGCATTTTAATGGCTTATTTAACCCAAATTAAACTTGAATGAGGTATAAACGCTTACAAAAACCTTTAATTTCAATGCAAAAACCATTTCCAACACCTTTTGGGGTGTTAAATGCCTTCAAATCCCTCTAATAAGTGTTCAATTGATCGTAATTTGCATTTATTAGTTGCATAAGACCATTTGTGTCACGAATAAAGAGGCTAAATTACTTCATTTCTTAAAAATAAGTGATTTTCTTGCATTTTAATGGCTTATTTAACAAAAATTAAACTTAATTAAGTATAAATGCTTACAAAACCCTTTAATTCCATTACAAAAACGTTTCCAACAACTTTTGGGGTGTTAAATGCATTCAATTCCCTCTAATAAGTTCAATTGATCATAATTTGCATTTATTAGTTGCATAAGACCATTTGAGTCATTAAAAAGAGGCTAAATTACTTTACTTCTTACAAATAAGTGATTTTCTAGTATTTTAATGGCTTATTTAACCCAAATTAAACTTGAATGAGGTATAACGCTTACAAAAACCTTTAATTTCAATGCAAAAACCATTTCCAACACCTTTTGGGGTGTTAAATGCCTTCAAATCCCTCTAATAAGTGTTCAATTGATCGTAATTTGCATTTATTAGTTGCATAAGACCATTTGTTCACGAAAATAAGAGGCTAAATACTTCATTTCTTAAAATAAGTGATTTCTTGCATTTTAATGGCTTATTTAACCAAATTAAACTTAAATTAAGTATAAATGCTTACAAAACCCTTTAATTCCAATACAAAAACGTTTTCCAACAACTTTTGGGTGTGTTAAATGCATTCAATTCCTCTAATAAGTGTTCAATTGATCATAATTTGCATTTATTAGTTGCATAAGACCATTTGAGTCATTAATAAAGAGGCTAATACTTTACTTCTTACAAAAAGTGATTTTCTAGCATTTAATGGCTTATTTAACCCAAATTAAACTTGAATGAGGTATAAACGCTTACAAAAACCTTTAATTTCAATGCAAAAACCATTTCCAACACTTTTGGGGTGTTAAATGCCTTCAATTCCCTCTAATAAGTGTTCAATTGATCGTAATTTGCATTTATTAGTTGCATAAGACCATTTGTGTCACGAATAAAGAGGCTAAATTACTTCATTTCTCGCAAATAAGTGATTTTCTAGCATTTTAATGGCTTATTTAACCCAAATTAAACTTGAATGAGGTATAAACGCTTACAAAACCTTTAATCAATGCAAAAACCATTTCCAACACCTTTTGGGGTGTTTAAATGCCTTCAAATCCCTCTAATAAGTGTTCAATTGATCGTAATTTGCATTTATTAGTTGCATAAGACCATTTGGTCACGAATAAAGAGGCTAAATTACTTCATTTCTTAAAAATAAGGATTTTCTGCATTTTAATGGCTTATTTAACCAAATTAAACTAATTAAGTATAAATGCTTACAAAACCCTTTAATTCCAATACAAAAACGTTTTCCAACAACTTTTGGGGTGTTAAATGCATTCAATTCCTTCTAATAAGTGTTCAATTGATCATAATTTGCATTTATTAGTTGCATAAGATCATTTGAGTCATTAATAAAGAGGCTAAATTACTTTACTTCTTACAAATAACAGATTTTCTAGCATTTTAATGGCTTATTTAACCAAATTAAACTTGAATGAGGTATAAACGCTTACAAAAACTTTAATTTGAATGCAAAAAACCATTTCCAACACCTTTTGGGGTGTTAAATGCCTTCAATTCCCTCTAATAAGTGTTCAATTCTTGTAATTTGCATTTATTAGTTGCATAAGACCATTTGTGTCACGAATAAAGAGGCTAAATTACTTCATTTCTCGCAAATAAGTGATTTCTAGCATTTTAATGGCTTATTTAACCCAAATTAAACTTGAATGAGGTATAAACGCTTACAAAAACCTTTAATTTCAATGCAAAAACCATTTCCAACACCTTTTGGCATGGTAAATGCTTCAATTTCCTCAATAAGTGTTCATTGATCGTAATTTGCATTTATTAGTTGCAAGACCATTTGTGTCACGATAAAGAGGTTAAATTACTTCATTTCTTAAAAATAAGTGATTTTCTTGCATTTTAATGGCTTATTTAACCAAAATTAAACTTAAATTAAGTATAATGCTTAAAACCCTTTAATTCCAATAAAAAAACGTTTTCCAACAACTTTTGGGGTGTTAAATGCATTCAATTCCCTTTAATTTGCATTTATTAGTTGCATAAGACCATTTGAGTCATTAATAAAGAGGCTAAATTACTTTACTTCTTACAAATAAGTGATTTTCTAGCATTTTAATGGCTTATTTAACCCAAATTAAACTTGAATGAGGTATAAACGCTTACAAAAACCTTTAATTTCAATGCAAAAACCATTTCCAACACCTTTTGGGTGTTAAATGCCTTCAATCCCTCTAATAAGTGTTCAATTGATCGTAATTTGCATTTATTAGTTGCATAAGACCATTTGTGTCACGAATAAAGAGGCTAAATTACTTCATTTCTCGCAAATAAGTGATTTTCTAGCATTTTAATGGCTTATTTAACCCAAATTAAACTTGAATGAGGTATAAACGCTTACAAAACCTTTATTTCATGCAAAAACCATTTCCAACACCTTTTGGGGTGTTAAATGCCTTCAAATCCCTCTAATAAGTGTTCAATTGATCGTAATTTGCATTTATCAGTTGCATAAGACCATTTGTGTCACGAATAAAGAGGCTAAATTACTTCATTTCTCGCAAATAAGTGATTTTCTAGCATTTTAATGGCTTATTTAACCCAAATTAAACTTGAATGAGGTATAAAACGCTTAAAAAACCTTTAATTTCAATGCAAAAACCATTTCCAACACCTTTTGGCATGGTAAATGCTTTCAATTTCCCTAATAAGTGTTCAATTGATCGTAATTTGCATTTATTAGTTGCATAAGACCATTTGTGTCACGAATAAAGAGGTTAAATTACTCATTTCTTAAAAATAAGTGATTTTTGCATTTTAATGGCTTATTTAACCAAATTAAACTTAAATTAAGTATAAATGCTTACAAAACCCTTTAATGCAATAAAAAACGTTTTCCACACAACTTTTGGTGTTAATTAATGCATTCAATTTCCCTTTAATTTGCATTTATTAGTTGCATAAGACCATTTGGTCATTAATAAAGAGGCTAAATTACTTTACTTCTTACAAATAAGTGATTTTCTAGCATTTTAATGGCTTTTAACCCAAATTAAACTTGAATGAGGTATAAACGCTTACAAAAACCTTTAATTTCATGCAAAAACCATTTCCAACACCTTTTGGGGTGTTAAATGCCTTCAATTTCTCTAATAAGTGTTCAATTGATCGTAATTTGCATTTATTAGTTGCAAAGACCATTTGTGTCACGAATAAATAGGCTAAATTACTTCATTTCTCGCAAATAAGTGATTTTCTAGCATTTTAATGGCTTATTTAACCCAAATTAAACTTGAATGAGGTATAAACGCTTACAAAACCTTTAATTTCAATGCAAAAACCATTTCCAACACCTTTTGGGGTGTTAAATGCCTTCAATTCCCTCTAATAAGTGTTCAATTGATCGTAATTGCATTTATTAGTTGCATAAGACCATTTGTGTCACGAATAAAGAGGCTAAATTACTTCATTTCTTCAAATAAGTGATTTTCTAGCATTTTAATGGCTTATTTAACCCAAATTAAACTTGAATGAGGTATAAACGCTTACAAAACCTTTAATTTCAATGCAAAAACCATTTCCAACACCTTTTGGGGTGTTAAATGCCTTCAATTCCCTCTAATAAGTGTTCAATTGATCGTAATTTGCATTTATTAGTTGCATAAGACCATTTGTGTCACGAAATAAAGAGGCTAAATTACTTCATTTCTCGCAAATAAGTGATTTTCTAGCATTTTAATGGCTTATTTAACCCAAATTAAACTTGAATGAGGTATAAACGCTTACAAAAACCTTTAATTTCAATGCAAAAACCATTTCCAACACCTTTTGGTGTTAAATGCTTCAATTCCTCTAATAAGTGTTCAATTGATCGTAATTTGCATTTATTAGTTGCATAAGACCATTTGTGTCACGAATAAAGAGGCTAAATTACTTCATTTCTTAAAATAAGTGATTTTCTTGCATTTTAATGGCTTATTTAACCAAAATTAAACTTAATTAAGTATAAATGCTTACAAAAACCTTTAATTCAATACAAAAATTTCCAACAACTTTTGGGGTGTTAAATGCATTCAATTCCTCTAATAAGTGTTCAATTGATCATAATTTGCATTTATTAGTTGCATAAGACCATTTGTGTCATTATAAAGAGGCTAAATTACTTCTTCTTCAAATAAGTGATTTTCTAGCATTTTAATGGCTTATTTAACCCAAATTAAACTTGAATGAGGTATAAACGCTTACAAAAACCTTTAATTTCAATGCAAAAACCATTTCCAACACCTTTTGGGGTGTTAAATGCTTTCAATTCCCTCTAATAAGTGTTCAATTGATCGTAATTTGCATTTATTAGTTGCATAAGACCATTTGTGTCACGAATAAAGAGGCTAAATTACTTCATTTCTCGCAAATAAGTGATTTTCTAGCATTTTAATGGCTTATTTAACCCAAATTAAACTTGAATGAGGTATAAACGCTTACAAAAACCTTTAATTTCAATGCAAAAACCATTTCCAACACCTTTTGGGGTGTTAAATGCCTTCAATTCCCTCTAATAAGTGTTCAATTGATCGTAATTTGCATTTATTAGTTGCATAAGACCATTTGTGTCACGAATAAAGAGGCTAAATTACTTCATTTCTCGCAAATAAGTGATTTTCTAGCATTTTAATGGCTTATTTAACCCAAATTAAACTTGAATGAGGTATAAACGCTTACAAAAACCTTTAATTTCAATGCAAAAACCATTTCCAACACCTTTTGGGGTGTTAAATGCCTTCAATTCCCTCTAATAAGTGTTCAATTGATCGTAATTTGCATTTATTAGTTGCATAAGACCATTTGTGTCACGAATAAAGAGGCTAAATTACTTCATTTCTTAAAAATAAGTGATTTTCTGCATTTTAATGGCTTATTTAACCAAATTAAACTTAAGGTATAAATGCTTACAAAACCTTTAATTCAATGCAAAAACCTTTCCAACACCTTTTGGGGTGTTAAATGCATTCAATTCCCTCTAATAAGTGTTCAATTGATAATTTGCATTTATTAGTTGCATAAGACCATTTGGTCATTAATAAAGAGGCTAAATTACTTTACTTCTTCAAATAAGTGATTTTCTAGCATTTTAATGGCTTATTTAACCCAAATTAAACTTGAATGGTATAAACGCTTACAAAAACCTTTAATTTCAATGCAAAAACCATTTCCAACACCTTTTGGGGTGTTAAATGCCTTCAATTCCCTCTAATAAGTGTTCAATTGATCGTAATTTGCATTTATTAGTTGCATAAGACCATTTGTGTCACGAATAAAGAGGCTAAATTACTTCATTTTCGCAAATAAGTGATTTTCTAGCATTTTAATGGCTTATTTAACCCAAATTAAACTTGAATGAGGTATAAACGCTTACAAAAACCTTTAATTTCAATGCAAAAACCATTTCCAACACCTTTTGGGGTGTTAAATGCTTCAATTCCCTCTAATAAGTGTTCAATTGATCGTAATTTGCATTTATTAGTTGCATAAGACCATTTGTGCACGAATAAAGAGGCTAAATTACTTCATTTCTTAAAATAAGTGATTTTCTGCATTTTAATGGCTTATTTAACCAAATTAAACTTAAATAAGTATAAATGCTTACAAAACCTTTAACAATAAAAAACCGTTTTCCAACACCTTTTGGGGTGTTAAATGCATTCAATTCCCTTAATTGCATTTATTAGTTGCATAAGACCATTTGTGTCATTAATAAAGAGGCTAAATTATTACTTCTTACAAATAAGTGATTTTCTAGCATTTTAATGGCTTATTTAACCCAAATTAAACTTGAATGAGGTATAAACGCTTACAAAAACCTTTAATTTCAATGCAAAAACCATTTCCAACACCTTTTGGGGTGTTAAATGCCTTCAATTCCCTCTAATAAGTGTTCAATTGATCGTAATTTGCATTTATTAGTTGCATAAGACCATTTGTGTCACGAATAAAGAGGCTAAATTACTTCATTTCTCAAATAAGTGATTTTCTAGCATTTTAATGGCTTATTTAACCCAAATTAAACTTGAATGAGGTATAAACGCTTACAAAACCTTTAATTTCAATGCAAAAACCATTTCCAACACCTTTTGGGGTGTTAAATGCTTCAATCCCTCTAATAAGTGTTCAATTGATCGTAATTTGCATTTATTAGTTGCATAAGACCATTTGTGTCACGAATAAAGAGGCTAAATTACTTCATTTCTCAAATAAGTGATTTTCTAGCATTTTAATGGCTTATTTAACCCAAATTAAACTTGAATGAGGTATAAACGCTTACAAAAACCTTTAATTTCAATGCAAAAACCATTTCCAACACCTTTTGGGGTGTTAAATGCCTTCAATCCCTCTAATAAGTGTTCAATTGATCGTAATTTGCATTTATTAGTTGCATAAGACCATTTGTGTCACGAATAAAGAGGCTAAATTACTTCATTTCTCGCAAATAAGTGATTTTCTAGCATTTTAATGGCTTATTTAACCCAAATTAAACTTGAATGAGGTATAAATGCTTACAAAAACCTTTAATTTCAATGCAAAAACCATTTCCAACACCTTTTGGCGTGTTAAATGCTTTCAATTTCCTCTAATAAGTGTTCAATTGATCGTAATTTGCATTTATTAGTTGCATAAGACCATTTGTGTCACGAATAAAGAGGCTAAATTACTTCATTTCTTAAAATAAGTGATTTTCTTGCATTTTAATGGCTTATTTAACCAAAATTAAACTTAAATTAAGTATAAATGCTTACAAAACCCTTTAATTCCAATACAAAAACGTTTTCCAACAACTTTTGGGGTGTTAAATGCATTCAATTCCCTCTAATAAGTGTTCAATTGATCATAATTTGCATTTATTAGTTGCATAAGACCATTTGAGTCATTAATAAAGAGGCTAAATTACTTTACTTCTTACAAATAAGTGATTTTCTAGCATTTTAATGGCTTATTTAACCCAAATTAAACTTGAATGAGGTATAAACGCTTACAAAAACCTTTAATTTCAATGCAAAAACCATTTCCAACACCTTTTGGGGTGTTAAATGCCTTCAATTCCCTCTAATAAGTGTTCAATTGATCGTAATTTGCATTTATTAGTTGCATAAGACCATTTGTGTCACGAATAAAGAGGCTAAATTACTTCATTTCTCGCAAATAAGTGATTTTCTAGCATTTTAATGGCTTATTTAACCCAAATTAAACTTGAATGAGGTATAAACGCTTAAAAACCTTTAATTTCAATGCAAAAACCATTTCCAACACCTTTTGGGGTGTTAAATGCTTCAATTCCCTCTAAGTGTTCAATTGATCGTAATTTGCATTTATTAGTTGCATAAGAACCATTTGTGTCACGAATAAAGGGCTAAACTTACTTCATTTCTCGCAAATAAGTGGAATTTTTCTAGCATTTTTAAGGCTTATTTAACCCAAATTACACTTGAATGAGGTATAAACGCTTACAAAAACCTTTAATTTCATGCAAAACCCATTTCCAACACCTCTTGGCATGGTAAATGCTTTCAATTTCCTCTAACAAGTGTTCAATGATCGTAATTTGCATTTATTCGTTGCATAAGACCATTTGTGTCACGAATAAAGAGGCTAAATTACTTATTTCCTAAAAATAAGTGATTTTCTTGCATTTTAATGCTTATTTAAACAAAATTAAACTAAATTAAGTATAAATGCTTACAAAACCCTTTAATTTCCAATACAAAAGTTTTCCACACCTTTTGGGGTGTTAAATCATTCAATTCCCTCTAATAAGTGTTCAATTGATCATAATTTGCATTTATTAGTTGCATAAGACCATTTGTGTCATTATAAAGAGGCTAAATTACTTACTTCTTACAAATAAGTGTTTTCTAACATTTTAATGGCTTATTTAACCCAAATTAAACTTGAATGAGGTATAAACGCTTACAAAAACCTTTAATTTCAATGCAAAAACCATTTCCAACACCTTTTGGCATGGTAAATGCTTTCAATTCCTCTAATAAGTGTTCAATTGATCGTAATTTGCATTTATTAGTTGCATAAGACCATTTGTGTCAGAATAAAGAGGCTAAATTACTTCATTTCTTAAAATAAGTGATTTTCTTGCATTTTAATGGCTTATTTAACCAAAATTAAACTTAAATTAAGTATAAATGCTTACAAAAACCTTTAATTTCAATACAAAAACCTTTTCCAACAACTTTTGGGGTGTTAAATGCATTCAATTCCTCTAATAAGTGTTCAATTGATCATATTTGCATTTATTAGTTGCATAAGACCATTTGTGTCATTATAAAGAGGCTAAATTACTTCATTTCTTACAAATAAGTGATTTTCTAGCATTTTAATGGCTTATTTAACCCAAATTAAACTTGAATGAGGTATAAACGCTTACAAAAACCTTTAATTTCAATGCAAAAACCATTTCCAACACCTTTTGGGTGGTAAATGCTTCAATTCCTCTAATAAGTGTTCAATTGATCGTAATTTGCATTTATTAGTTCATAAGACCATTTGTGTCACGAATAAAGAGGCTAAATTACTTCATTTCTTCGCAAAATAAGTGATTTTCTAGCATTTTAATGGCTTATTTAACCCAAATTAAACTTGAATGAGTATAAACGCTTACAAAAACCTTTAATTTCAATGCAAAAACCATTTCCAACACCTTTTGGCATGGTAAATGCTTTCAATTCCTCTAATAAGTGTTCAATTGATCGTAATTTGCATTTATTAGTTGCATAAGACCATTTGTGTCACGAATAAAGAGGCTAAATTACTTCATTCTTAAAATAAGTGATTTTCTGCATTTTAATGGCTTATTTAACCAAAATTAAACTTAAATAAGTATAAATGCTTACAAAAACCTTTAATTTCAATACAAAAACCTTTTCCACAAACTTTTGGGGTGTTAAATGCATTCAATTCCTCTAATAAGTGTTCAATTGATCATAATTGCATTTATTAGTTGCATAAGACCATTTGTGTCATTATAAGAGGCTAAATTACTTCATTTCTTGCAAATAAGTGATTTTCTAGCATTTTAATGGCTTATTTAACCAAATTAAACTTGAATGAGGTATAAACGCTTACAAAAACCTTTAATTTCAATGCAAAAACCATTTCCAACACCTTTTGGTGTTAAATGCTTCAATTCCTCTAATAAGTGTTCAATTGATCGTAATTTGCATTTATTAGTTGCATAAGACCATTTGTGTCACGAATAAAGAGGCTAAATTACTTCATTTCTCGCAAATAAGTGATTTTCTAGCATTTTAATGGCTTATTTAACCCAAATTAAACTTGAATGAGGTATAAACGCTTACAAAAACCTTTAATTTCAATGCAAAAACCATTTCCAACACCTTTTGGCATGGTAAATGCTTTCAATTTCCTCTAATAAGTGTTCAATTGATCGTAATTTGCATTTATTAGTTGCATAAGACCATTTGTGTCACGAATAAAGAGGCTAAATTACTTCATTTCTAAAAATAAGTGATTTTCTTGCATTTTAATGGCTTATTTAACCAAAATTAAACTTAAATTAAGTATAAATGCTTACAAAACCCTTTAATTCCAATACAAAAACGTTTTCCAACACCTTTTGGGGTGTTAAATGCATTCAATTCCCTCTAATAAGTGTTCAATTGATCATAATTTGCATTTATTAGTTGCATAAGACCATTTGTGTCATTAATAAAGAGGCTAAATTGCTTTACTTCTTACAAATAAGTGTTTTTCTAGCATTTTGGGGTGTTAAATGCATTCAATTCCCTCTAATAAGTGTTCAATTGATCATAATTTGCATTTATTAGTTGCATAAGACCATTTGTGTCATTAATAAAGAGGCTAAATTACTTCATTTCTTGAAAATAAGTGATTTTCTTGCATTTTAATGGCTTATTTAACCAAAATTAAACTTAAATTAAGTATAAATGCTTACAAAAACCTTTAATTTCAATACAAAAATTTCCAACACCTTTTGGGGTGTTAAATGCATTCAATTCCCTCTAATAAGTGTTCAATTGATCATAATTTGCATTTATTAGTTGCATAAGACCATTTGTGTCATTAATAAAGAGGCTAAATTACTTCATTTCTTGCAAATAAGTGATTTTCTAGCATTTTAATGGCTTATTTAACCCAAATTAAACTTGAATGAGGTATAAACGCTTACAAAAACCTTTAATTTCAATGCAAAAACCATTTCCAACACCTTTTGGCATGGTAAATGCTTTCAATTCCTCTAATAAGTGTTCAATTGATCGTAATTTGCATTTATTAGTTGCATAAGACCATTTGTGTCACGAATAAAGAGGCTAAATTACTTCATTTCTTAAAAATAAGTGATTTTCTTGCATTTTAATGGCTTATTTAACCAAAATTAAACTTAAATTAAGTATAAATGCTTACAAAACCCTTTAATTCCAATACAAAAACGTTTTCCAACACCTTTTGGGGTGTTAAATGCATTCAATTCCCTCTAATAAGTGTTCAATTGATCATAATTTGCATTTATTAGTTGCATAAGACCATTTGTGTCATTAATAAAGAGGCTAAATTATTTCTTCTTACAAATAAGTGATTTTCTAGCATTTTAATGGCTTATTTAACCCAAATTAAACTTGAATGAGGTATAAACGCTTACAAAAACCTTTAATTTCAATGCAAAAACCATTTCCAACACCTTTTGGGGTGTTAAATGCCTTCAATTCCCTCTAATAAGTGTTCAATTGATCGTAATTTGCATTTATTAGTTGCATAAGACCATTTGTGTCACGAATAAAGAGGCTAAATTACTTCATTTCTCGCAAATAAGTGATTTTCTAGCATTTTAATGGCTTATTTAACCCAAATTAAACTTGAATGAGGTATAAACGCTTACAAAAACCTTTAATTTCAATGCAAAAACCATTTCCAACACCTTTTGGGGTGTTAAATGCTTCAATTCCCTCTAATAAGTGTTCAATTGATCGTAATTTGCATTTATTAGTTGCATAAGACCATTTGTGTCACGAATAAAGAGGCTAAATTACTTCATTTCTTGCAAATAAGTGATTTTCTAGCATTTTAATGGCTTATTTAACCCAAATTAAACTTGAATGAGGTATAAACGCTTACAAAAACCTTTAATTTCAATGCAAAAACCATTTCCAACACCTTTTGGGGTGTTAAATGCTTCAATTCCTCTAATAAGTGTTCAATTGATCGTAATTTGCATTTATTAGTTGCATAAGACCATTTGTGTCACGAATAAAGAGGCTAAATTACTTCATTTCTTAAAAATAAGTGATTTTCTTGCATTTTAATGGCTTATTTAACCAAAATTAAACTTAAATTAAGTATAAATGCTTACAAAACCTTTAATTCAATACAAAAATTTCCAACACCTTTTGGGTGTTAAATGCATTCAATTCCCTCTAATAAGTGTTCAATTGATCTAATTTGCATTTATTAGTTGCATAAGACCATTTGTGTCATTATAAAGAGGCTAAATTACTTTACTTCTTACAAATAAGTGATTTTCTAGCATTTTAATGGCTTATTTAACCCAAATTAAACTTGAATGAGGTATAAACGCTTACAAAAACCTTTAATTTCAATGCAAAAACCATTTCCAACACCTTTTGGCATGGTAAATGCTTTCAATTTCCTCTAATAAGTGTTCAATTGATCGTAATTTGCATTTATTAGTTGCATAAGACCATTTGTGTCACGAATAAAGAGGCTAAATTACTTCATTTCTTAAAATAAGTGATTTTCTTGCATTTTAATGGCTTATTTAAAATTAAACTTAAATTAAGTATAAATGCTTACAAAACCTTTAATTCAATACAAAAACGTTTCCAACAACCTTTTGGGTGTTAAATGCATTCAATTCCTCTAATAAGTGTTCAATTGATCATAATTTGCATTTATTAGTTGCATAAGACCATTTGTGTCATTAATAAAGAGGCTAAATTACTTACTTCTTACAAATAAGTGATTTTCTAGCATTTTAATGGCTTATTTAACCCAAATTAAACTTGAATGAGGTATAAACGCTTACAAAAAACCTTTAATTTCAATGCAAAAACCATTTCCAACACCTTTTGGGGTGTTAAATGCCTTCAATTCCCTCTAATAAGTGTTCAATTGATCGTAATTTGCATTTATTAGTTGCATAAGACCATTTGTGTCACGAATAAAGAGGCTAAATTACTTCATTTCTCGCAAATAAGTGATTTTCTAGCATTTTAATGGCTTATTTAACCCAAATTAAACTTGAATGAGTATAAACGCTTACAAAAACCTTTAATTTCAATGCAAAAAACCATTTCCAACACCTTTTGGTGGTAAATGCTTCAATTCCTCTAATAAGTGTTCAATTGATCGTAATTTGCATTTATTAGTTGCATAAGACCATTTGTGTCACGAATAAAGAGGCTAAATTACTTCATTTCTTAAAAATAAGTGATTTTCTTGCATTTTAATGGCTTATTTAACCAAATTAAACTTAAATTAAGTATAAACTGCTTACAAAACCTTTAATTCCAATACAAAAACGTTTTCCAACACCTTTTGGGGTGTTAAATGCATTCAATTCCCTCTAATAAGTGTTCAATTGATCATAATTTGCATTTATTAGTTGCATAAGACCATTTGTGTCATTAATANTAATTATTAGTTGTATAAGACCATTTGTGTCATGAATAAAGAGGCTAAATTACTTCATTTCATGCAAATAAGTGATTTTCTTGGATTTTAATGGGTTATGTAACCGAAATTAAACTTATATGAAGTATAAATGCTTACAAAAACCTTTAATTTCAATGCAAAAACCATTTCCAACACCTTTTGGGGTGTTAAATGCATTCAATTCCCTCTAATAAGTGTTCAATTGATCATAATTTGCATTTATTGGTTGCATAAGACCATTTGTGTGATGAACAAAGAGGCTAAATTACTTCATTTCTTGCAAATAAGTGATTTTCTAGCATTTTAATGACTTATTTAACCCAAATTAAACTTGAATGAGGTATAAACGCTTACAAAAACCTTTCATTTCAATGCAAAAACCATTTCCAACAGCTTTTGGGGTGTTAAATGCATTCAATTCCCTCTAATAAGTGTTCAGTTGATCATAATTTGCATTTATTGTTGCATAAGACCATTTGTGTCACGAATAATGAGGCTAAATCACTTCATTTCTTGCAAATAAGTGATTTTCTTGCATTTTAATGGCTTATTTAACCCAAATTAAACTTAAATGAAGCATAAAAGCAAACAAAAATGTTTAATTTCAATGCAAAAACCATTTCCAACACCTTTTGGAGCGTTAAGTGCATTCAATTCCCTCTAATAAGTGTTCAATTGATGATAATTTGCATTTATTAGCTGCATAAGACCATTTGTGTCGAAAATAAAGAGGCTAAATTACTTTATTTCTTGAAAATAAGTGATTTTCTTGCATTTAAATGGCTTATTTAACCCAAATTAAACTTGAATGAGGTATAAACGCTTACAAAAACCTTTAATTTCAATGCAAAAACCATTTCCAACACCTTTTGGGGTGTTAAATGCCTTCAAATCCCTCTAATAAGTGTTCAATTGATCGTAATTTGCATTTATTAGTTGCATAAGACCATTTGTGTCACGAATAAAGAGACTAAATTACTTCATTTCTCGCAAATAAGTGATTTTCTAGCATTTTAATGGCTTATTTAACCCAAATTAAACTTGAATGAGGTATAAACGCTTACAAAAACCTTTAATTTCAATGCAAAAACCATTTCCAACACCTTTTGGCATGGTAAATGCTTTCAATTTCCTCTAATAAGTGTTCAATTGATCGTAATTTGCATTTATTAGTTGCATAAGACCATTTGTGTCACGAATAAAGAGGCTAAATTACTTCATTTCTTAAAAATAAGTGATTTTCTTGCATTTTAATGGCTTATTTAACCAAAATTAAACTCAAATTAAGTATAAATGCTTACAAAACCCTTTAATTCCAATACAAAAACGTTTTCCAAAACCTTTTGGGGTGTTAAATGCATTCAATTCGCTCTAATAAGTGTTCTATTGATCATAATTTGCATTTATTAGTTGCATAAGACCATTTGTGTCATTAATAAAGAGGCTAAATTGCTTTACTTCTTACAAATAAGTGATTTTCTAGCATTTTAATGGCTTATTTAACCCAAATTAAACTTGAATGAGGTATAAACGCTTACAAAAACCTTTAATTTCAATGCAAAAACCATTTCCAACACCTTTTGGGGTGTTAAATGCCTTCAATTCCATCTAATAAGTGTTCAATTGATCGTAATTTGCATTTATTAGTTGCATAAGACCATTTGTGTCACGAATAAAGAGACTAAATTACTTCATTTCTCGCAAATAAGTGATTTTCTAGCATTTTAATGGCTTATTTAACCCAAATTAAACTTGAATGAGGTATAAATGCTTACAAAAACCTTTAATTTCAATGCAAAAACCATTTCCAACACCTTTTGGGGTGTTAAATGCATTCAATTCCCTCTAATAAGTGTTCAATTGATCGTAATTTGCATTTTTAGGTGCATAAGACCATTTGTGTGATGAACAAAGAGGCTAAATTACTTCATTTCTTGAAAATAAGTGATTTTCTTGCATTTTAATGGCTTATTTGACCAAAATTAAACTTAAATTAAGTATAAATGCTTACAAAAACCTTTAATTTCAATCAAAAAACCATTTCCAACACCTTTTGGGTGTTAAATGCATTCAATTCCCTAATAAGTGTTCAATTGATCATAATTTGCATTTATTAGTTGCATAAGACCATTTGTGATGAACAAAGAGGCTAAATTACTTCTTTCTTGCAAATAAGTGATTTTCTAGCATTTTAATGCTTATTTAACCCAAATTAAACTTGAATGAGGTAAAACGCTTAAAAAACCTTTAATTTCAATGCAAAAACCATTTCCAACACCTTTTGGGGTGTTAAATGCTTCAATTCCTCTAATAAGTGTTCAATTGATCTAATTTGCATTTATTGTTGCATAAGACCATTTGTGTCACGAATAAGAGGCTAAATTACTTCATTTCTTGCAAATAAGTGATTTTCTGCATTTTAATGGCTTATTTAACCCAAATTAAACTTGAATGAAGTATAAAGCAAACAAAATTTAATTTCAATGCAAAAACCATTTCCAACACCTTTTGGGCGTTAAATGCATTCAATTCCTCTAATAAGTGTTCAATTGATGTAATTTGCATTTATTAGTTGCATAAGACCATTTGTGTCAAATAAAGAGGCTAAATTACTTTATTTCAAATAAGTGATTTTCTTGCATTTTAATGGCTTATTTAACCCAAATTAAACTTAAATAGTATAAACGCTTAAAAACCTTTAATTTCAATGCAAAAACCATTTCCAACACCTTTTGGGGTGTTAAATGCTTCAATTCCCTCTAATAAGTGTTCAATTGATCGTAATTTGCATTTATTAGTTGCATAAGACCATTTGTGTCACGTATAAAGGCTAAATTACTTCATTTCTCGCAAATAAGTGATTTTCTAGCATTTTAATGGCTTATTTAACCCAAATTAAACTTGAATGAGGTATAAACGCTTACAAAAACCTTTAATTTCAATGCAAAAACCATTTCCAACACCTTTTGGTGGTAAATGCTTCAATTTCCTCTAATAAGTGTTCAATTGATCGTAATTGCATTTATTAGTTGCATAAGACCATTTGTGTCACGAATAAAGAGGCTAAATTACTTCATTTCTTAAAAATAAGTGATTTTCTTGCATTTTAATGGCTTTAACCAAAATTAAACCAAATTAAGTATAAATGCTTACAAAACCTTTAATTCCAATACAAAAACGTTTTCCAAACCTTTTGGGGTGTTAAATGCATTCAATTCCTCTAATAAGTGTTCAATTGATCATAATTTGCATTTATTAGTTGCATAAGACCATTTGTGTCATTAATAAAGAGGCTAAATTGCTTTACTTCTTACAAATAAGTGATTTTCTAGCATTTTAATGGCTTATTTAACCCAAATTAAACTTGAATGAGGTATAAACGCTTACAAAAACCTTTAATTTCAATGCAAAAACCATTTCCAACACCTTTTGGGGTGTTAAATGCCTTCAATTCCTCTAATAAGTGTTCAATTGATCGTAATTTGCATTTATTAGTTGCATAAGACCATTTGTGTCACGAATAAAGAGGCTAAATTACTTCATTTCTCGCAAATAAGTGATTTTCTAGCATTTTAATGGCTTATTTAACCCAAATTAAACTTGAATGAGGTATAAATGCTTACAAAAACCTTTAATTTCAATGCAAAAACCGTTTCCAACACCTTTTGGGGTGTTAAATGCATTCAATTCCCTCTAATAAGTGTTCAATTGATCGTAATTTACATTTTTTAGCTGCATAAGACCATTTGTGTGATGAACAAAGAGGCTAAATTACTTCATTTCTTGAAAATAAGTGATTTTCTTGCATTTTAATGGCTTATTTGACCAAAATTAAACTTAAATTAAGTATAAATGCTTACAAAAACCTTTAATTTCAATACAAAAACCTTTTCCAACAACTTTTGGGGTGTTAAATGCATTCAATTCGCTCTAATAAGTGTTCTATTGATCATAATTTGCATTTATTAGTTGCATAAGACCATTTGTGTCATTAGTGAAGAGGCTAAATTACTTCATTTCTTGCAAATAAGTGATTTTCTAGCATTTTAATGACTTATTTAACCCAAATTAAACTTGAATGAGGTATAAACGCTTACAAAAACCTTTAATTTCAATGCAAAAACCATTTCCAACACCTTTTGGCATGTTAAATGCTTTCAATTTCCTCTAATAAGTGTTCAATTGATCGTAATTTGCATTTATTAGTTGCATAAGACCATTTGTGTCACGAATAAAGAGGCTAAATTACTTCATTTCTTAAAAATAAGTGATTTTCTTGCATTTTAATGGCTTATTTAACCAAAATTAAACTAAATTAAGTATAAATGCTTACAAAACCTTTAATTCCAATACAAAAACGTTTTCCAAAACCTTTTGGGGTGTTAAATGCATTCAATTCCTCTAATAAGTGTTCTATTGATCATAATTTGCATTTATTAGTTGCATAAGACCATTTGTGTCATTAATAAAGAGGCTAAATTACTTTACTTCTTAAAATAAGTGATTTTCTAGCATTTTAATGGCTTATTTAACCCAAATTAAACTTGAATGAGGTATAAACGCTTACAAAAACCTTTAATTTCAATGCAAAAACCATTTCCAACACCTTTTGGGTGTTAAATGCTTCAATTCCTCTAATAAGTGTTCAATTGATCGTAATTTGCATTTATTAGTTGCATAAGACCATTTGTGTCACGAATAAAGAGGCTAAATTACTTCATTTCTCGCAAATAAGTGATTTTCTAGCATTTTAATGGCTTATTTAACCCAAATTAAACTTAATGAGGTATAAACGCTTACAAAAACCTTTAATTTCAATGCAAAAACCATTTCCAACACCTTTTGGCATGGTTAAATGCTTCAATTTCCTCTAATAAGTGTTCAATTGATCGTAATTTGCATTTATTAGTTGCATAAGACCATTTGTGTCATAATAAAGAGGCTAAATTACTTCATTTCTGCAAATAAGTGATTTTTGCATTTTAATGGCTTATTTAACCAAATTAAACTTAATGAGTATAAATGCTTACAAAAACCTTTAATTTCAATGCAAAAACCATTTCCAACACCTTTTGGGTGTTAAATGCATTCAATTCCTCATAAGTGTTCAATTGATCGTAATTTGCATTTATTAGTTGCATAAGACCATTTGTGTCGAATAAAGAGGCTAAATTACTTCATTTCTTGCAAATAAGTGATTTTCTAGCATTTTAATGGCTTATTTAACCCAAATTAAACTTGAATGAGGTATAAACGCTTACAAAAACCTTTAATTTCAATGCAAAAACCATTTCCAACACCTTTTGGTGTTAAATGCTTTCAATTCCTCTAATAAGTGTTCAATTGATCGTAATTTGCATTTATTAGTGGCATAAGACCATTTGTGTCACGAATAAAGAGGCTAAATTACTTCATTTCTTAGAAAAAAGTGATTTTCTTGCATTTTAATGGCTTATTTAACCAAAATTAAACTTAAATTAAGTATAAATGCTTACAAAACCTTTAATTCCAATACAAAAACGTTTTCCAACAACTTTTGGGGTGTTAAATGCATTCAATTCCCTCTAATAAGTGTTCAATTGATCATAATTTGCATTTATTAGTTGCATAAGACCATTTGTGTCATTAATAAAGAGGCTAAATTACTTTACTTCTTACAAATAAGTGATTTTCTAGCATTTTAATGGCTTATTTAACCCAAATTAAACTTGAATGAGGTATAAACGCTTACAAAAACCTTTAATTTCAATGCAAAAACCATTTCCAACACCTTTTGGGGTGTTAAATGCCTTCAATTCCCTCTAATAAGTGTTCAATTGATCGTAATTTGCATTTATTAGTTGCATAAGACCATTTGTGTCACGAATAAAGAGGCTAAATTACTTCATTTCTCGCAAATAAGTGATTTTCTAGCATTTTAATGGCTTATTTAACCCAAATTAAACTTGAATGAGGTATAAACGCTTACAAAAACCTTTAATTTCAATGCAAAAACCATTTCCAACACCTTTTGGCGTGGTAAATGCTTTCAATTTCCTCTAATAAGTGTTCAATTGATCGTAATTTGCATTTATTAGTTGCATAAGACCATTTGTGTCACGAATAAAGAGGCTAAATTACTTCATTTCTTAAAAATAAGTGATTTTCTTGCATTTTAATGGCTTAATTTAATGGCTATTTAACCAAATTAAACTCAAATTAAGTATAAATGCTTACAAAACCTTTAATTCCAATACAAAAACGTTTTCCAACATTTTGGGTGTTAAATGCATTCAATTCCCTCTAATAAGTGTTCAATTGATCATAATTTGCATTTATTAGTTGCATAAGACCATTTGTGTCATTAATAAAGAGGCTAAATTGCTTTACTTCTTACAAATAAGTGATTTTCTAGCATTTTAATGGCTTATTTAACCCAAATTAAACTTGAATGAGGTATAAACGCTTACAAAAACCTTTAATTTCAATGCAAAAACCATTTCCAACACCTTTTGGGTGTTAAATGCTTCAATTCCTCTAATAAGTGTTCAATTGATCGTAATTTGCATTTATTAGTTGCATAAGACCATTTGTGTCACGAATAAAGAGGCTAAATTACTTCATTTCTCGCAAATAAGTGATTTTCTAGCATTTTAATGGCTTATTTAACCCAAATTAAACTTGAATGAGGTATAAATGCTTACAAAAACCTTTAATTTCAATGCAAAAATCGTTTCCAACACCTTTTGGGGTGTTAAATGCATTCAATTCCCTCTAATAAGTGTTCAATTGATCGTAATTTGCATTTTTAGTTGCATAAGACCATTTGTGTGATGAACAAAGAGGCTATTACTTCATTTCTTGAAAATAAGTGATTTTCTGCATTTTAATGGCTTATTTGACCAAATTAAACTTAATTAAGTATAAATGCTTACAAAAACCTTTAATTTCAATACAAAAACCTTTCCAACAACTTTTGGGGTGTTAAATGCATTCAATTCCTCTAATAAGTGTTTATTGATAATTTGCATTATTAGTTGCATAAGACCATTTGTGTCATTATAAAGAGGCTAAACTTACTTCATTTCTTGCAAATAAGTGATTTTCTAGCATTTTAATGCTTATTTAACCCAAATTAAACTTGAATGAGGTATAAACGCTTACAAAACCTTTAATTTCATGCAAAAACCATTTCCAACACCTTTTGGGGTGGTTAAATGCTTTCAATTTCCTCTAATAAGTGTTCAATTGATCGTAATTTGCATTTATAGTTGCATAAGACCATTTGTGTCACGAATAAAGAGGCTAAATTACTTCATTTCTCACAAATAAGTGATTTTCTTGCATTTTAATGGCTTATTTAACCCAAATTAAACTTAAATTAAGTATAAATGCTTACAAACCCTTTAATTCCAATGCAAAAACGTTTTCCAAACCTTTTGGGGTGTTAAATGCATTCAATTCCCTCTAATAAGTGTTCTATGATCTAATTTGCATTTATTAGTTGCATAAGACCTTTGTGTCATTAATAAAGAGGCTAAATTACTTCTTTTTAAATAAGTGATTTTCTAGCATTTTAATGGCTTATTTAACCCAAATTAAACTTGAATGAGGTATAAACGCTTACAAAAACCTTTTAATTTCAATGCAAAAAACCATTTCCAACACTTTTGGGTGTTAAATCCTTCAATTCCTCTAATAAGTGTTCAATGATCGTAATTTGCATTATTAGTTGCATAAGACCATTTGTGTCACGAATAAAGAGGCTAAATTACTTCATTTCTCGCAAATAAGTGATTTTCTGCATTTTAATTCTTATTTACCCAATTAACCTTAATGAGGTATAAACGCTTACAAAAACCTTAATTTCAATGCAAAAACCATTTCCAACACCTTTTGGCATGGTAAATGCTTTCAATTCCTCTAATAAGTGTTCAATTGATCGTAATTGCATTTATTAGTTGCATAAGACCATTTGTGTCACGAATAAAGAGGCTAAATTACTTCATTTCAAATAAGTGATTTTTGATTTTAATGGCTTATTTAACCAAATTAAACTTAAATTAAGTATAAATGCTTACAAAAACCTTTAATTCAATAAAAACCATTTCCAACACCTTTTGGGTGTTAAATGCATTCAATTCCCTCTAATAAGTGTTCAATTGATCGTAATTTGCATTTATTAGTTGCATAAGACCATTTGTGTGATGAACAAAGAGGCTAAATTACTTCATTTCTTGCAAATAAGTGATTTTCTAGCATTTTAATGACTTATTTAACCCAAATTAAACTTGAATGAGGTATAAACGCTTACAAAAACCTTTAATTTCAATGCAAAAACCATTTCCAACACCTTTTGGGGTAAATGCTTTCAATTCCTCTAATAAGTGTTCAATTGATCGTAATTTGCATTTATTAGTGCATAAGACCATTTGTGTCACGAATAAAGAGGCTAAATTACTTCATTTCTTAAAAAAAGTGATTTTCTTGCATTTTAATGGCTTATTTAACCAAAATTAAACTTAAATAAGTATAAATGCTTACAAAACCTTTAATTCAACAAAAACGTTTTCCAAAACTTTTGGGGTGTTAAATGCATTCAATTCCCTCTAATAAGTGTTCAATTGATCGTAATTTACATTTATTAGTTGCATAAGACCATTTGTGTCATAATAAAGAGGCTAAATTACTTTACTTCTTAAAATAAGTGATTTTCTAGCATTTTAATGGCTTATTTAACCAAATTAAACTTGAATGAGGTATAAACGCTTACAAAAACCTTTAATTTCAATGCAAAAACCATTTCCAACACCTTTTGGGGTGTTAAATGCCTTCAATCCCTCTAATAAGTGTTCAATTGATCGTAATTTGCATTTATTAGTTGCATAAGACCATTTGTGTCACGAAATAAAGAGGCTAAATTACTTCATTTCTCGCAAATAAGTGATTTTCTAGCATTTTAATGGCTTATTTAACCCAAATTAAACTTGAATGAGGTATAAACGCTTACAAAAACCTTTAATTTCAATGCAAAAACCATTTCCAACACCTTTTGGCGTGGTAAATGCTTTCAATTTCCTCTAATAAGTGTTCAATTGATCGTAATTTGCATTTATTAGTTGCATAAGACCATTTGTGTCACGAATAAAGAGGCTAAATTACTTCATTTCTTAAAAATAAGTGATTTTCTTGCATTTTAATGGCTTATTTAACCAAAATTAAACTAAATTAAGTATAAATGCTTACAAACCCTTTAATTCCAATACAAAAACGTTTTCCAACAACTTTTGGGGTGTTAAATGCATTCAATTCCCTCTAATAAGTGTTCTATTGATCATAATTTGCATTTATTAGTTGCATAAGACCATTTGTGTCATTAATAAAGAGGCTAAATTGCTTTACTTCTTACAAATAAGTGATTTTCTAGCATTTTAATGGCTTATTTAACCCAAATTAAACTTGAATGAGGTATAAACGCTTACAAAAACCTTTAATTTCAATGCAAAAACCATTTCCAACACCTTTTGGGGTGTTAAATGCTTCAATTCCATCTAATAAGTGTTCAATTGATCGTAATTTGCATTTATTAGTTGCATAAGACCATTTGTGTCACGAATAAAGAGGCTAAATTACTTCATTTCTCGCAAATAAGTGATTTTCTAGCATTTTAATGGCTTATTTAACCCAAATTAAACTTGAATGAGGTATAAATGCTTACAAAAACCTTTAATTTCAATGCAAAAACCGTTTCCAACACCTTTTGGGGTGTTAAATGCATTCAATTCCCTCTAATAAGTGTTCAATTGATCGTAATTTACATTTTTTAGCTGCATAAGACCATTTGTGTGATGAACAAAGAGGCTAAATTACTTCATTTCTTGAAAATAAGTGATTTTCTTGCATTTTAATGGCTTATTTGACCAAAATTAAACTTAAATTAAGTATAAATGCTTACAAAAACCTTTAATTTCAATACAAAAACCTTTTCCAACAACTTTTGGGGTGTTAAATGCATTCAATTCGCTCTAATAAGTGTTCTATTGATCATAATTTGCATTTATTAGTTGCATAAGACCATTTGTGTCATTAGTGAAGAGGCTAAATTACTTCATTTCTTGCAAATAAGTGATTTTCTAGCATTTTAATGACTTATTTAACCCAAATTAAACTTGAATGAGGTATAAACGCTTACAAAAACCTTAATTTCAATGCAAAAACCATTTCCAACACCTTTTGGCATGGTAAATGCTTTCAATTTCCTCTAATAAGTGCTCAATTGATCGTAATTTGCATTCTAGTTGCATAAGACCATTTGTGTCATGAATAAAGAGGCTAAATTACTTCATTTCTGCAAATAAGTGATTTCTTGCATTTTAATGGCTTATTTAACCCAAATTAAACTTATATGAAGTATAAATGTTTACAAAACCTTTAATTTCAATGCAAAAACCATTTCCAACAACCTTTTGGGTTGTTAAATGCATTCAATTCCTCTAATAAGTGTTCATTGATCGTAATTTGCATTTATTAGTTGCATAAGACCATTTGTGTCACAAAGAGGCTAAATTACTTCATTTCTTGCAAATAAGTGATTTTCTAGCATTTTAATGACTTATTTAACCCAAATTAAACTTGAATGAGGTATAAACGCTTACAAAAACCTTTAATTTCAATGCAAAAACCATTTCCAACACCTTTTGGCGTGTTAAATGCTTTCAATTTCCTCTAATAAGTGTTCAATTGATCGTAATTTGCATTTATTAGTTGCATAAGACCATTTGTGTCACGAATAAAGAGGCTAAATTACTTCATTTCTTAAAAAAAGTGATTTTCTTGCATTTTAATGGCTTATTTAACCAAAATTAAACTAAATTAAGTATAAATGCTTACAAAACCTTTAATTCCAATACAAAAACGTTTTCCAACAACTTTTTGGGGTGTTAAATGCATTCAATTCCTCTAATAAGTGTTCTATTGATCATAATTGCATTTATTAGTTGCATAAGACCATTTGTGTCTTAATAAAGAGGCTAAATTACTTTACTTCTACAAATAAGTGATTTTCTAGCATTTTAATGGCTTATTTAACCCAAATTAAACTTGAATGAGGTATAACGCTTACAAAACCTTTAATTTCAATGCAAAAACCTTTCCAACACCTTTGGGGTGTTAAATGCCTTCAATTCCTCTAATAAGTGTTCAATTGATCGTATTTAATTTGCATTTATTAGTTGCATAGACCATTTGTTCAGAATAAAGAGGCTAAATTACTTCATTTCTCGCAAATAAGTGATTTTCTAGCATTTTAATGGCTTATTTAACCCAAATTAAACTTGAATGAGGTATAAATGCTTACAAAAACCTTTAATTTCAATGCAAAAAACCATTTCCAACACCTTTTGGGTGTGTAAATGCTTTCAATTCCCTCTAATAAGTGTTCAATTGATCGTATTTGCATTTTTAGTTGCATAAGACCATTTGTGTGATAATAAAGAGGCTAAATTACTTCATTTCTTAAATAAGTGATTTTCTTGCATTTTAATGGCTTATTTAACCAAAATTAAACTTAAATTAAGTATAAATGCTTACAAAACCCTTTAATTCCAATACAAAAACGTTTTCCAACCTTTTGGGGTGTTANTTCAATGAATCGTAATTTGCATTTAATAGTTGCATAAGACCATTTGTGTCACGAATAAAGAGGCTAAATTATTTCATTTCTCGCAATAAGTGATTTTCTAGCATTTTAATGGCTTATTTAACCCAAATTAAACTTGAATGAGGTATAATGCTTACAAAACTTTAATTCCAATGCAAAAAACCGTTTCCAACACTTTTGGGGTGTTAAATGCATTCATTCCCTCTAATAAGTATTCATTGATCGTAATTTACATTTTTAGCTGCATAAGACCATTTGTGACGAATAAAGAGGCTAAATTACTTCATTTCTTGAAAATAAGTGATTTTCTTGCATTTTAATGGCATTTGACAAAACTAAACTTAAATTAAGTATATGCTTACAAAAACCTTAATTCAATACAAAAACCTTTCCAAAACTTTTGGGGTGTTAAATGCCTTAATTCGCTCTAATAAGTGTTCTATTGATCATAATTTGCAATTATTAGTTGCATATGACCATTTGTGTCATTAGTGAAGAGGCTAAATTACTTCATTTTTTGCAAATAAGTGATTTTCTAGCATTTTAATGACTTATTTAACCCAAATTAAACTTGAATGAGGTAAATACGCTTACAAAAACCTTTAATTTCAATGCAAAAACCATTTCCAACACCTTTTGGCGTGTTAAATGCTTTCAATTTCCTCTAATAAATGTTCAATTGATCGTAATTTGCATTTATTAGTCGCATAAGACCATTTGTGTCACGAATAAAGAGGCTAAATTACTTCATTTCTTAAAAATAAGTGATTTTCTTGCATTTTAATGGCTTATTTAACCAAAATTAAACTTAAATTAAGTATAAATGCTTACAAAACCCATTTAATTCCAATACAAAAACGTTTTCCAACAACTTTTGGGGTGTTAAATGCATTCATTCCCTCTAATAAGTGTTCAATTGATCATAATTTGCATTTATTATTGCATAAGACCATTTGTGTCATAATAAAGAGGCTAAATTACTTCTTTCTCGCAATAAGTGATTTTCTAGCATTTTAATGGCTTATTAACCCAAATTAAACTTGAATGAGGTATAAATGCTTACAAAAACCTTTAATTTCAATGCAAAAACCGTTTCCAACACCTTTTGGGGTGTTAAATGCATTCAATTCCCTCTAATAAGTGTTCAATTGATCGTAATTTACATTTTTTAGCTGCATAAGACCATTTGTGTGATGAACAAAGAGGCTAAATTACTTCATTTCTTGAAAATAAGTGATTTCTTGCATTTTAATGGCTTATTTGACCAAATTAAACTAAATTAATTATAAAATGCTTAGAAAAACCTTTAATTTCAATACAAAAACCTTTTCCAACAACTTTTGAGGTGTTAAATGCATTCAATTCGCTCTAATAAGTGTTCTATTGATCATAATTTGCATTTATTAGTTGCATAAGACCATTTGTGTCATTATGAAGAGGCTAAATTCTTACTTCTTGCAAATAAGTGATTTTCTAGCTTTTAATGCTATTTAACCCAAATTAAACTTGAATGAGGTATAAACGCTTACAAAACCTTCATTTTCAATGCAAAAACCATTTCCAACACCTTTTGGCATGGTAAATGCTTTCAATTTCCTCTAATAAGTGCTCAATTGATCGTAATTTGCATTTTAGTTGCATAAGACCATTTGTGTCCGAATAAAGAGGCTAAATTACTTCATTCAGCAAATAAGTGATTTTCTTGCATTTTAATGGCTTATTTAACCAAAATTAAATTATATGAAGTATAAATGCTTACAAAACCTTTAATTCCAATGCAAAAACCGTTTTCCAACACCTTTTGGGTGTTAAATGCATTCAATTCCCTCTAATAAGTGTTCAATTGATCGTAATTTGCATTTATTAGTTGCATAAGACCATTTGTGTCACAATAAAGAGGCTAAATTACTTCATTTTCTCGCAAATAAGTGATTTTCTAGCATTTTAATGGCTTATTTAACCAAATTAAACTTGAATGAGGTATAAACGCTTACAAAACCTTTAATTTCAATGCAAAAACCATTTCCAACACCTTTTGGGGTGTAAATGCATTCAATTCCTCTAATAAGTGTTCAATTGATCGTAATTTGCATTTATTAGTTGCATAAGACCTTTGTGTCACGAATAAAGAGGCTAAATTACTTCATTTCTTAAAATAAGTGATTTTCTTGCATTTTAATGGCTTATTTAACCAAATTAAACTTGAATAAGTATAAATGCTTACAAAACCTTTAATTCAATACAAAAACCTTTTCCAAAACCTTTTGGGGGTGTTAAATGCTTCAATTCCTCTAATAAGTGTTCAATTGATCATAATTTGCATTTATTAGTTGCATAAGACCATTTGTGTCATATAAAGAGGCTAAATTACTTCTTCTTCAAATAAGTGATTTTCTAGCATTTTAATGGCTTATTTAACCCAAATTAAACTTGAATGAGGTATAAACGCTTACAAAAACCTTTAATTTCAATGCAAAAACCATTTCCAACACCTTTTGGGGGTTAAATGCTTTCAATTCCTCTAATAAGTGTTCAATTGATCGTAATTTGCATTTATTAGTTGCATAAGACCATTTGTGTCACGAATAAAGAGGCTAAATTACTTCATTTCTTCAAATAGTGATTTTCTGCATTTTAATGGCTTATTTAACCAAATTAAACTTGAATTGAGGTATAAATGCTTACAAAAACCTTTAATTTCAATGCAAAAACGTTTCCAACACCTTTTGGGTGTTAAATGCATTCAATTCCCTCTAATAAGTGTTCAATTGATCGTAATTTGCATTTTTAGCTGCATAAGACCATTTGTGTGATGAACAAAGAGGCTAAATTACTTCATTTCTTGAAAATAAGTGATTTTCTGCATTTTAATGGCTTATTTAACCCAAATTAAACTTAAATTAAGTATAAATGCTTACAAAAACCTTTAATTTCAATGCAAAAACCTTTCCAACACACTTTTGGGGTGTTAAATGCATTCAATTCCTCTAATAAGTGTTCAATTGATCGTAATTTGCATTATTAGTTGCATAAGACCATTTGTGTCATTAGTGAAGAGGCTAAATTACTTCATTTCTTGCAAATAAGTGATTTTCTAGCATTTTAATGCTTATTTAACCAAATTAAACTTGAATGAGGTATAAATGCTTAAAAAACCTTTAATTTCAATGCAAAAACCGTTTCCAACCTTTTGGCGGGTAAATGCTTTCAATTCCTCTAATAAGTGTTCAATTGATCGTAATTTGCATTTATTAGTTGCATAAGACCATTTGTGTCACGAATAAAGAGGCTAAATTACTTATTTCTTAAAAAAAGTGATTTTCTGCATTTTAATGGCTTATTTAACCAAAATTAAACTTAAATTAAGTATAAATGCTTACAAAAACCTTTAATTCAATACAAAAACGTTTCCAACACCTTTTGGGTGTGTTAAATGCATTCAATTCCCTCTAATAAGTGTTCTATTGATCATAATTTGCATTTATTAGTTGCATAAGACCATTTGTGTCATTAATAAAGAGGCTAAATTACTTTACTTCTTAAAATAAGTGATTTTCTAGCATTTTAATGGCTTATTTAACCAAATTAAACTTGAATGAGGTATAAACGCTTACAAAAACCTTTAATTTCAATGCAAAAACCATTTCCAACACCTTTTGGGGTGTTAAATGCATTCAATTCCCTCTAATAAGTGTTCAATTGATCGTAATTTGCATTTATTAGTTGCATAAGACCATTTGTGTCACGAATAAAGAGGCTAAATTACTTCTTTCTCGCAAATAAGTGATTTTCTAGCATTTTAATGGCTTATTTAACCCAAATTAAACTTGAATGAGGTATAAACGCTTACAAAAACCTTTAATTTCAATGCAAAACCATTTCCAACACCTTTTGGCGTGGGTAAATGCTTTCAATCTCCTCTAATAAGTGTTCAATTGATCGTAATTTGTATTTATTAGTTGCATAAGACCATTTGTGTCACGAATAAAGAGGCTAAATTACTTCATTTCTTAAAAATAAGTGATTTTCTTGCATTTTAATGGCTTATTTAACCAAAATTAAACTAAATTAAGTATAAATGCTTACAAACCCTTTAATTCAATACAAAAACGTTTTCCAACACCTTTTGGGGTGTTAAATGCATTCAATTCCCTCTAATAAGTGTTCAATTGATCATAATTTGCATTTATTAGTTGCATAAGACCATTTGTGTCATTAATAAAGAGGCTAAATTACTTTACTTCTTACAAATAAGTGATTTTCTAGCATTTTAATGGCTTATTTAACCCAAATTAAACTTGAATGAGGTATAAACGCTTACAAAAACCTTTAATTTCAATGCAAAAACCATTTCCAACACCTTTTGGGGTGTTAAATGCCTTCAATTCCTCTAATAAGTGTTCAATTGATCGTAATTTGCATTTATTAGTTGCATAAGACCATTTGTGTCACGAATAAAGAGGCTAAATTACTTCATTTCTCGCAAATAAGTGATTTTCTAGCATTTTAATGGCTTATTTAACCCAAATTAAACTTGAATGAGGTATAAATGCTTACAAAAACCTTTAATTTCAATGCAAAAACCGTTTCCAACACCTTTTGGGGTGTTAAATGCATTCAATTCCCTCTAATAAGTGTTCAATTGATCGTAATTTACATTTTTTAGCTGCATAAGACCATTTGTGTGATGAATAAAGAGGCTAAATTACTTCATTTCTTGAAAATAAGTGATTTTCTTGCATTTTAATGGCTTATTTGACCCAAATTAAACTTAAATTAAGTATAAATGCTTACAAAAACCTTTAATTTCAATACAAAAACCTTTTCCAACAACTTTTGGGGTGTTAAATGCATTCAATTCCGCTCTAATAAGTGTTCTATTGATCATAATTTGCATTTATTAGTTGCATAAGACCATTTGTGTCATTAGTGAAGAGGCTAAATTACTTCATTTCTTGCAAATAAGTGATTTTCTAGCATTTTAATGACTTATTTAACCCAAATTAAACTTGAATGAGGTATAAACGCTTACAAAAACCTTTAATTTCAATGCAAAAACCATTTCCAACACCTTTTGGCATGGTAAATGCTTTCAATTTCCTCTAATAAGTGCTCAATTGATCGTAATTTGCATTTATTAGTGGCATAAGACCATTTGTGTCACGAATAAAGAGGCTAAATTACTTCATTTCTTAGAAAAAAGTGATTTTCTTGCATTTTAATGGCTTATTTAACCAAAATTAAACTTAAATTAAGTATAAATGCTTACAAAACCATTTAATTCCAATACAAAACCGTTTTCCAACACCTTTTTGGGTGTTAAATGCATTCAATTCCCTCTAATAAGTGTTCAATTGATCATAATTTGCATTTATTAGTTGCATAAGACCATTTGTGTCATTAATAAAGAGGCTAAATTGCTTTACTTCTTACAAATAAGTGATTTTCTAGCATTTTAATGGCTTATTTAACCCAAATTAAACTTGAATGAGGTATAAACGCTTACAAAAACCTTTAATTTCAATGCAAAAACCATTTCCAACACCTTTTGGGGTGTTAAATGCCTTCAATTCCCTCTAATAAGTGTTCAATTGATCGTAATTTGCATTTATTAGTTGCATAAGACCATTTGTGTCACGAATAAAGAGGCTAAATTACTTCATTTCTCGCAAATAAGTGATTTTCTAGCATTTTAATGGCTTATTTAACCCAAATTAAACTTGAATGAGGTATAAATGCTTACAAAAACCTTTAATTTCAATGCAAAAACCTTTCCAACACTTTTGGGGTGTTAAATGCATTCAATTCCTCTAATAAGTGTTCAATTGATCGTAATTTGCATTTTTAGTTGCATAAGACCATTTGTGTGAACAAAGAGGCTAAATTACTTCATTTCTTGAAAATAAGTGATTTTCTTGCATTTTAATGGCTTATTTAACCAAAATTAAACTTAAATTAAGTATAAATGCTTACAAAAACCTTTAATTTCAATACAAAAACCTTTCCAACAACTTTTGGGGTGTTAAATGCATTCAATTTTCTCTAATAAGTGTTCTATTGATCATAATTTGCATTTATTAGTTGCATAAGACCATTTGTGTCATTAATAAAGAGGCTAAATTACTTCTTTCTTACAAATAAGTGATTTTCTAGCATTTTAATGGATTTAACCCAAATTAAACTTGAATGAGGTATAAACGCTTACAAAAACCTTAATTTCAATGCAAAAACCATTTCCAACACCTTTTGGTGGTTTAAATGCTTCAATTCCTCTAATAAGTGTTCAATTGATCGTAATTTGCATTTTTAGTTGCATAAGACCATTTGTGTCGAATAAAGAGGCTAAATTACTTCATTTCTGCAAATAAGTGATTTTCTGCATTTTAATGGCTTATTTAACCAAATTAAACTTAATAAGTATAAATGCTTACAAAAACCTTTAATTTCAATGCAAAAACCATTTCCAACACCTTTTGGGTGTTAAATGCATTCAATTCCTCTAATAAGTGTTCAATTGATCGTAATTTGCATTTATTAGTTGCATAAGACCATTTGTGTCACGAATAAAGAGGCTAAATTACTTCATTTCTGCAAATAAGTGATTTTCTAGCATTTTAATGGCTTATTTAACCCAAATTAAACTTGAATGAGGTTATAAACGCTTACAAAAACCTTTAATTTCAATGCAAAAACCATTTCCAACACCTTTTGGGGGTTAAATGCTTCAATTCCTCTAATAAGTGTTCAATTGATCGTAATTTGCATTTATTAGTTGCATAAGACCATTTGTGTCAGTAAAGAGGCTAAATTACTTCATTTCTTAAAATAAGTGATTTTCTGCATTTTAATGGCTTATTTAACCAAATTAAACTTAATGAGTATAAATGCTTACAAAAACCTTTAATTCACAAAAAAACCGTTTTCCAAACCTTTTGGGGTGTTAAATGCATTCAATTCCTCTAATAAGTGTTCAATTGATCATAATTTGCATTTATTAGTTGCATAAGACCATTTGTGTCAATAAAGAGGCTAAATTACTTCTTCTTACAAATAAGTGATTTTCTAGCATTTTAATGGCTTATTTAACCCAAATTAAACTTGAATGAGGTATAAACGCTTACAAAAACCTTTAATTTCAATGCAAAAACCATTTCCAACACCTTTTGGGGTGTTAAATGCATTCNAGAGGCTAAATTATTTCATTTCTCGGAAATAAGTGATTTTCTAGCATTTTAATGGCTTATTTAACCCAAATTAAACTTGAATGAGGTATAAATGCTTACAAAAACCTTTAATTTCAATGCAAAAACCGTTTCCAACACCTTTTGGGGTGTTAAATGAATTCAATTCCCTCTAATAAGTGTTCAATTGATCGTAATTTACATTTTTTAGCTGCATAAGACCATTTGTGTGATGAACAAAGAGGCTAAATTACTTCATTTGAAAATAAGTGATTTTCTTGCATTTTAATGGCTTATTTGACCAAAATTAAACTTAAATTAAGTATAAATGCTTACAAAAACCTTTAATTTCAATACAAAAACCTTTTCCAACAATTTTTGGGGTGTTAAATGCATTCAATTCGCTCTAATAAGTGTTCTATTGATCATAATTTGCATTTATTAGTTGCATAAGACCATTTGTGTCATTATAAGAGGCTAAATTACTTCATTTCTTGCAAATAAGTGATTTTCTAGCATTTTAATGCTTATTTAACCCAAATTAAACTTGAATGAGGTAAACGCTTACAAAAACCTTTAATTTCAATGCAAAAACCATTTCCAACACCTTTTGGTGTTAAATGCTTCAATTTCCTCTAATAAGTGTTCAATTGATGTAATTTGCATTTATTAGTTGCATAAGACCATTTGTGTCACGAATAAAGAGGCTAAATACTTCATTTCTTAAAATAAGTGTTCTTGCATTTTAATGGCTTATTTAACCAAAATTAAACTTAAATTAAGTATAAATGCTTACAAAACCTTTAATTCCAATACAAAAACGTTTTCCAACAACTTTTGGGGTGTTAAATGCATTCAATTCCCTCTAATAAGTGTTCAATTGATCATAATTTGCATTTATTAGTTGCATAAGATTTGTCATTAATAAAGAGGCTAAATTACTTTACTTCTTACAATAAGTGATTTTCTAGCATTTTAATGGCTTATTTAACCCAAATTAAACTTGAATGAGGTATAAACGCTTACAAAACCTTTAATTTCAATGCAAAAACCATTTCCAACACCTTTTGGGGTGTAAATGCCTTCAATTCCCTCTAATAAGTGTTCAATTGATCGTAATTTGCATTTATTAGTTGCATAAGACCATTTGTGTCACGAATAAAGAGGCTAAATTACTTCATTTCAAATAAGTGATTTTCTAGCATTTTAATGGCTTATTTAACCCAAATTAAACTTGAATGAGGTAAAAACGCTTACAAAAACCTTTAATTTCAATGCAAAAACCATTTCCAACACCTTTTGGTGGTAAATGCTTTCAATTCCTCTAATAAGTGTTCAATTGATGTAATTTGCATTTATTAGTTGCATAAGACCATTTGTGTCACGAATAAAGAGGCTAAATTACTTCATTTCTAAAATAAGTGATTTTCTTTTTAATGGCTATTTAACCAAAATTAAACTTGAATTAAGTATAAATGCTTACAAAAACCTTTAATTTCCAATACAAAAAACCATTTCCAACAACTTTTGGGGTGTTAAATGCATTCAATTCCTCTAATAAGTGTTCAATTGATCATAATTTGCATTTATTAGTTGCATAAGACCATTTGTGTCACAATAAAGAGGCTAAATTACTTTCATTTCTTACAAATAAGTGATTTTCTAGCTTTAATGGCTTATTTAACCCAAATTAAACTTGAATGAGGTATAAACGCTTACAAAAACCTTTAATTTCAATGCAAAAAACCATTTCCAACACCTTTGGGGTGTTAAATGCCTTCAATCCCTCTAATAAGTGTTCAATTGATCGTAATTTGCATTTATTAGTTGCATAAGACCATTTGTGTCACGAATAAAGAGGCTAAATTACTTCATTTCTTAAAAATAAGTGATTTTCTTGCATTTTAATGGCTTATTTAACCAAAATTAAACTTAAATTAAGTATAAATGCTTACAAAACCCTTTAATTCCAATACAAAAACGTTTTCCAACAACTTTTGGGGTGTTAAATGCATTCAATTCCCTCTAATAAGTGTTCAATTGATCGTAATTTGCATTTATTAGTTGCATAAGACCATTTGTGTCACGAATAAAGAGGCTAAATTACTTCATTTCTTAAAAATAAGTGATTTTCTTGCATTTAATGGCTTATTTAACCAAATTAAACTTAAGTATAAACGCTTACAAAAACCTTTAATTTCCAATACAAAACGTTTTCCAACACTTTTGGGGTGTTAAATGCTTCAATTCCCTCTAATAAGTGTTCAATTGATCGTAATTTGCATTTATTAGTTGCATAAGACCATTTTGTCATTAATAAAGAGGCTAAATTACTTCTTCTTACAAATAAGTGATTTTCTAGCATTTTAATGGCTTATTTAACCCAAATTAAACTTGAATGAGGTATAAACGCTTACAAAAACCTTTAATTTCAATGCAAAAACCATTTCCAACACCTTTGGGTGTTAAATGCCTTCAATTCCCTCTAATAAGTGTTCAATTGATCGTAATTTGCATTTATTAGTTGCATAAGACCATTTGTGTCACGAATAAAGAGGCTAAATTACTTCATTTCTCGCAAATAAGTGATTTCTAGCATTTTAATGGCTTATTTAACCCAAATTAAACTTGAATGAGGTATAAACGCTTACAAAAACCTTTAATTTCAATGCAAAAAACCATTTCCAACACCTTTTGGGTGTTAAATGCTTCAATCCCTCTAATAAGTGTTCAATTGATCGTAATTTGCATTTATTAGTTGCATAAGACCATTTGTGTCACGAATAAAGAGGCTAAATTACTTCATTTCTTAAAAATAAGTGATTTTCTTGCATTTTAATGCTTAAACCAAAATTAAACTTAAATTAAGTATAAATGCTTAAAAACCTTTAATTCCAATACAAAAACGTTTTCCAACAACTTTTGGGGTGTTAAATGCATTCAATTCCCTCTAATAAGTGTTCAATTGATCATAATTTGCATTTATTAGTTGCATAAGACCATTTGTGTCATTAATAAAGAGGCTAAATTACTTTACTTCTTACAAATAAGTGATTTTCTAGCATTTAATGCTTATTTAACCCAAATTAAACTTGAATGAGTATAAACGCTTACAAAAACCTTTAATTTCAATGCAAAAACCATTTCCAACACCTTTTGGGGTGTTAAATGCCTTCAAATCCCTCTAATAAGTGTTCAATTGATCGTAATTTGCATTTATTAGTTGCATAAGACCATTTGTGTCACGAATAAAGAGGCTAAATTACTTCATTTCTCGCAAATAAGTGATTTTCTAGCATTTTAATGGCTTATTTAACCCAAATTAAACTTGAATGAGGTATAAACGCTTACAAAAACCTTTAATTTCAATGAAAAACCATTTCCAACACCTTTTGGCATGGGTAAATGCTTTCAATTTCCTCTAATAAGTGTTCAATTGATCGTAATTTGCATTTTAGTTGCATAAGACCATTTGTGTCACGAATAAAGAGGCTAAATTACTTCATTTCTTAAAAATAAGTGATTTTCTTGCATTTTAATGGCTTATTTAACCAAAATTAAACTTAAATTAAGTATAAATGCTTACAAAACCTTTAATTCCAATACAAAACGTTTTCCAACAACTTTTGGGGTGTTAAATGCATTGAATTCCCTCTAATAAGTGTTCAATTGATCATAATTTGCATTTATTAGTTGCATAAGACCATTTGAGTCACGAATAAAGAGGCTAAATTACTTTACTTCTTACAAATAAGTGATTTTCTAGTACTTTAATGGCTTATTTATCCCAAATTAAACTTGAATGAGGTATAAACGCTTACAAAAACCTTTAATTTCAATGCAAAAACCATTTCCAACACCTTTTGGGGTGTTAAATGCCTTCAAATCCCTCTAATAAGTGTTCAATTGATCGTAATTTGCATTTATTAGTTGCATAAGACCATTTGTGTCACGAATAAAGAGGCTAAATTACTTCATTTCTTAAAAATAAGTGATTTTCTTGCATTTTAATGGCTTATTTAACCAAAATTAAACTAAATTAAGTATAAATGCTTACAAAAACCTTTAATTCCAATACAAAAACGTTTTCCAACAACTTTTGGGGTGTTAAATGCATTCAATTCCCTCTAATAAGTGTTCAATTGATCGTAATTTGCATTTATTAGTTGCATAA
Organism: Carallia brachiata; assembly: GCA_021464245.1. Lineage (NCBI taxonomy): Eukaryota > Viridiplantae > Streptophyta > Magnoliopsida > Malpighiales > Rhizophoraceae > Carallia > Carallia brachiata. The sequence goes on along the minus strand of JADCRB010000028.1, from coordinate 2,622,967 downwards.
GACCATTTGTGTCACGAATAAAGAGGCTAAATTACTTCATTTCTTAAAAATAAGTGATTTTCTTGCATTTTAATGGCTTATTTAACCAAAATTAAACTTAAATTAAGTATAAATGCTTACAAAACCCTTTAATTCCAATACAAAAACGTTTTCCAACAACTTTTGGGGTGTTAAATGCATTCAATTCCCTCTAATAAGTGTTCAATTGATCATAATTTGCATTTATTAGTTGCATAAGACCATTTGAGTCATTAATAAAGAGGCTAAATTACTTTACTTCTTACAAATAAGTGATTTTCTAGCATTTTAATGGCTTATTTAACCCAAATTAAACTTGAATGAGGTATAAACGCTTACAAAAACCTTTAATTTCAATGCAAAAACCATTTCCAACACCTTTTGGGGTGTTAAATGCCTTCAATTCCCTCTAATAAGTGTTCAATTGATCTAATTTGCATTTATTAGTTGCATAAGACCATTTGTGTCACGAATAAAGAGGCTAAATTACTTCATTTCTCGCAAATAAGTGATTTTCTAGCTTTTAATGGCTTATTTAACCCAAATTAAACTGAATAAGTATAATGCTTACAAAACCTTTAATTTCAATACAAAACCATTTCCAACAACTTTTGGGGTGTTAAATGCCATTCAATTCCCTCTAATAAGTGTTCAATTGATCGTTTTGCATTTATTAGTTGCATAAGACCATTTGTGTCACGAATAAAGAGGCTAAATTACTTCATTTCTTAAAAATAAGTGATTTTCTTGCATTTTAATGGCTTATTTAACCAAAATTAAACTTAAATTAAGTATAATGCTTACAAAACCCTTTAATTCCAATACAAAAACGTTTTCCAAAACTTTTGGGGTGTTAAATGCATTCAATTCCTCTAATAAGTGTTCAATTGATCATAATTTGCATTTATTAGTTGCATAAGACCATTTGAGTCATTAATAAAGAGGCTAAATTACTTTACTTCTTACAAATAAGTGATTTTCTAGCATTTTAATGGCTTATTTAACCCAAATTAAACTTGAATGAGGTATAAACGCTTACAAAAACCTTTAATTTCAATGCAAAAACCATTTCCAACACCTTTTGGGGTGTTAAATGCCTTCAATTCCCTCTAATAAGTGTTCAATTGATCGTAATTTGCATTTATTAGTTGCATAAGACCATTTGTGTCACGAATAAAGAGGCTAAATTACTTCATTTCTCGCAAATAAGTGATTTTCTAGCATTTTAATGGCTTATTTAACCCAAATTAAACTTGAATGAGGTATAAACGCTTACAAAAACCTTTAATTTCAATGCAAAAACCATTTCCAACACCTTTTGGGGTGTTAAATGCCTTCAAATCCCTCTAATAAGTGTTCAATTGATCGTAATTTGCATTTATAGTTGCATAAGACCATTTGTGTCACGAATAAAGAGGCTAAATTACTTCATTTCTTAAAAATAAGTGATTTTCTTGCATTTTAATGGCTTATTTAACCAAAATTAAACTTAAATTAAGTATAAATGCTTACAAAACCTTTAATTCCAATACAAAAACGTTTTCCAACAACTTTTGGGGTGTTAAATGCATTCAATTCCCTCTAATAAGTGTTCAATTGATCATAATTTGCATTTATTAGTTGCATAAGACCATTTGAGTCATTAATAAAGAGGCTAAATTACTTTACTTCTTACAAATAAGTGATTTTCTAGCTTTTAATGGCTTATTTAACCCAAATTAAACTTGAATGAGGTATAAACGCTTACAAAAACCTTTAATTTCAATGCAAAAACCATTTCCAACACCTTTTGGGGTGTTAAATGCCTTCAAATTCCCTCTAATAAGTGTTCAATTGATCGTAATTTGCATTTATTAGTTGCATAAGACCATTTGTGTCACGAATAAAGAGGCTAAATTACTTCATTTCTCGCAAATAAGTGATTTTCTAGCATTTTAATGGCTTATTTAACCCAAATTAAACTTGAATGAGGTATAAACGCTTACAAAAACCTTTAATTTCAATGAAAAACCATTTCCAACACCTTTTGGCATGGTAAATGCTTTCAATTTCCTCTAATAAGTGTTCAATTGATCGTAATTTGCATTTATTAGTTGCATAAGACCATTTGTGTCACGAATAAGAGGCTAAATTACTTCATTTCTTAAAAATAAGTGATTTTCTTGCATTTTAATGGCCTATTTAACCAAAATTAAACTTAAATTAAGTATAAATGCTTACAAAACCATTTAATTCCAATACAAAAACGTTTTCCAACAACTTTTGGGGTGTTAAATGCATTCAATTCCCTCTAATAAGTGTTCAATTGATCATAATTTGCATTTATTAGTTGCATAAGACCATTTGAGTCTTAATAAAGAGGCTAAATTACTTTACTTCTTACAAATAAGTGATTTTCTAGCATTTTAATGGCTTATTTAACCCAAATTAAACTTGAATGAGGTATAAACGCTTACAAAAACCTTTAATTTCAATGCAAAAACCATTTCCAACACCTTTTGGGGTGTTAAATGCCTTCAATTCCCTCTAATAAGTGTTCAATTGATCGTAATTTGCATTTATTAGTTGCATAAGACCATTTGTGTCACGAATAAAGAGGCTAAATTACTTCATTTCTTAAAATAAGTGATTTTTAGCATTTTAATGGCTTATTTAACCAATTAAACTTAAATTGAAAGGTATAAACGCTTACAAAAACTTTAATTCAATACAAAACATTTCCAACACCTTTTGGGGTGTTAAATGCTTCAATTCCCTCTAATAAGTGTTCAATTGATCTAATTTGCATATTAGTTGCATAAGACCATTTGTGTCACGAATAAGAGGCTAAATTACTTACTTCTTACAAATAAGTGATTTTCTAGCATTTTAATGGCTTATTTTCCCAAATTAAACTTGAATGAGGTATAAACGCTTACAAAAAACCTTTAATTTCAATGCAAAAACCATTTCCAACACCTTTTGGGGTGTTAAATGCCTTCAATCCCTCTAATAAGTGTTCAATTGATCGTAATTTGCATTTATTAGTTGCATAAGACCATTTGTGTCACGAATAAAGAGGCTAAATTACTTCATTTCTTAAAAATAAGTGATTTCTTGCATTTTAATGGCTTATTTAACCCAAATTAAAAATTAAGTATAAATGCTTACAAAACCTTTAATTCCAATACAAAAACGTTTTCCAACAACTTTTGGGGTGTTAAATGCATTCAATTCCCTCTAATAAGTGTTCAATTGATCATAATTTGCATTTATTAGTTGCAAAGACCATTTGTGTCACGAATAAAGAGGCTAATATTACTTCATTTCTAAAAATAAGTGATTTTCTTGCATTTTTAATGGCTTATTTAACCCAAATTAAACTTAATTAAGTATAATGCTTACAAAAACCCTTTAATTCCAATACAAAAACCTTTCCAACAACTTTTGGGGTGTTAAATGCCTTCAATTCCATCTAATAAGTGTTCAATTGATCATAATTTGCATTTATTAGTTGCATAAGACCATTTGTGTCATTAGTGAAGAGGCTAAATTACTTCATTTCTTGCAAATAAGTGATTTTCTAGCATTTTAATGGCTTATTTAACCCAAATTAAACTTGAATGAGGTACAAACGCTTACAAAAACCTTTAATTTCAATGCAAAAACCATTTCCAACACCTTTTGGCATGGTAAATGCTTTCAATTTCCTCTAATAAGTGTTCAATTGATGTAATTGCATTTATTAGTTGCATAAGACCATTGTGTCACGAATGAATAAAGAGGCTAAATTACTTCATTTCTTAAAAATAAGTGATTTCTTGCATTTTAATGGCTTATTTAACCAAAATTAAACAAATAAGTATAAATGCTTACAAAACCTTTAATTCCAATACAAAAACGTTTTCCAACAACTTTTGGGGTGTTTAAATGCATTCAATTCCCTCTATATAAGTGTTCAATTGATCATAATTTGCATTTTAGTTGCATAAGACCATTTGAGTCATTAATAAAGAGGCTAAATTACTTTACTTCTTACAAATAAGTGATTTTCTAGCATTTTAATGGCTTATTTAACCCAAATTAAACTTGAATGAGGTAATAAACGCTTACAAAAACCTTTAATTTCAATGCAAAAACCATTTCCAACACCTTTTGGGGTGTTAAATGCCTTCAATTCCCTCTAATAAGTGTTCAATTGATCGTAATTTGCATTATTAGTTTCATAAGACCATTTGTGTCACGAATAAAGAGGCTAAATTACTTCATTTCGAAAAATAAGTGATTTTCTAGCATTTTAATGGCTTTTAACCCAAATTAAACTTGAATGAGGTATAAAACGCTTACAAAAACCTTTAATTTCAATGCAAAAACCATTTCCAACACCTTTTGGCATGGTAAATGCTTTCAATTTCCTCTAATAAGAGTTCAATTGATGTAATTTGCATTTATTAGTTGCATAAGACCATTGTGTCACGAATAAAGAGGCTAAATTACCTCATTTCTTAAAAAATAAGTGATTTTCTTGCATTTTAATGGTTATTTAACCAAAATTAAACTTAATTAAGTATAAACTTACAAAACCTTTAATTTCAAAAAAAACGTTTTCCAAACTTTTGGGGTGTTAAATGCTTCAATCCCTCTAATAAGTGTTCAATTGATCATAATTTGCATTTATTAGTTGCATAAGACCATTTGTGTCATTAATAAAGAGGCTAAATTACTTTACTTCTTACAAATAAGTGATTTTCTAGTACTTTAATGGCTTATTTAACCCAAATTAAACTTGAATGAGGTTTATAAACGCTTACAAAAACCTTTTAATTCAATGCAAAAACCATTTCCAACACCTTTTGGGGTGTTTAAATGCCTTCAATTCCCTCTAATAAGTGTTCAATGATCATAATTGCATTTATTAGTTGCATAAGACCATTTGAGTCATTGTGAAGAGGCTAAATTACTTCATTCTTGCAAATAAGTGATTTTCTGCATTTTAATGACTTATTTAACCCAAATTAAACTTGAATGAGGTATAAACGCTTAAAAAACCTTTAATTTCAATGCAAAAAACCATTTCCACCACTTTTGGGGTGTTAAATGCCTTCAAATCCCTCTAATAAGTGTTCAATTGATCGTAATTTGCATTTATTAGTTTCATAAGACCATTTGTGTCACGAAATTAAAGAGGCTAAATTACTTCATTTCTTAAAAATAAGTGATTTTCTAGCATTTAATGGCTTATTTAACCCAAATTAAACTTGAATGAGGTATATAAACGCTTACAAAAAACCTTTAATTTCAATGCAAAAACCATTTCCAACACCTTTTGGCATGGTAAATGCTTTCACTTTCCTTAATAAGAGTTTCAATTGATGTAATTTGCATTTATTAGTTGCATAAGACCATTTGTGTCACGAAAAATAGAGGCCTAAATTACCTCATTTCTTAAAAATAAGTGATTTTCTTGCATTTTAATGGCTTATTTAACCAAAATTAAACTTAAATTAAGTATAAATGCTTACAAAACCCTTTAATTCCAATACAAAAACGTTTNAGACCATTTGTGATGGCAACCAAGGTAGCATTATGACCAATTCAAGGGATCCTTTGCACATTCTAGATGGACCGATCACGAGAAGTAGAGCTAAAAAGCTCAAGGAGGCTCTAAGTGCTTTGGTGAAGGATGCTTGGGCCACAAGCAACGTGCATGAAGGCTGCCTTGGCATTCAAGGAGTTTCTTGGATGTTAAGCAAAGCATTTGGAGGTCAAGATTACTCGGTGGTGCCTCAAGTTTATGTCAACATGGTTCGAGTGCAAGAAGACAAGTTTGGGCCGACATGAGTAATTGGGCCTAGTGCATACACGGCTATGTATGAACTGATTTGGATGTTAAATTTAGGATTTTAATTAATGTTTTGGGCTGGACAATGTTTTAGTTAAGCCCAATCCTTTTCCAAGTAGGAATTAGCTTTAATTCTCAAGTTTCTAGTTGAATTAGGTTTTCCTTATTAGTGTAGGAACTTGGTTTTCTAGTTTTAGTTGTTTTTGTTTTGAAAACCCTAGTTACTTGGGTTTGCCTATAAATAGGCTTGTAAGACTCTTATTTTGGGGGGAGAATTTTGATGAATTGAGAATTAGAACAATTGTTCTTTGGAGTTTCAAACTTTTTACCGAACTTATCAAGGATACCTCCTTGTGGCGTTCAACCTAGACTTATCACCCTCCTTCTTCCTTTTCTAGGGTGTGGCGTCTACAAATCTTATACCTTTGGTTCGCGTCTCCATATAGACATTGGGTCAAGGTTCCTTCAAACCTGACTTGGCTTTCCTTGGGTTGTGATTTCAATCTCGTTCGTGGGTCTTTCGGTGTATCCGTGGGGTTCGCGTCTCCCTATAGGCGTTGGGTCTTTCGGTGCTATCCGTGGGGTTCGCATCAATTTGTGTCACGAATAAAGGGGCTAAATTACTTCATTTCTCGCAAATAAGTGATTTTCTAGCATTTTAATGGCTTATTTAACCCAAATTACACTTGAATGAGGTATAAACGCTTACAAAAACCTTTAATTTCAATGCAAAAACCATTTCCAACACCTCTTGGCATGGTAAATGCTTTCAATTTCCTCTAACAAGTGTTCAATTGATCATAATTTGCATTTATTAGTTGCATAAGACCATTTGTGTCACGAATAAAGAGGCTAAATTACTTTATTTCCTAAAAATAAGTGATTTTCTTGCATTTTAATGGCTTATTTAACCAAAATTAAACTTAAATTAAGTATAAATGCTTACAAAACCCTTTAATTCCAATACAAAAATATTTCCAACACCTTTTGGGGTGTTAAATATATTCAATTCCCTCTAATAAGTGTTCAATTGATCATAATTTGCATTTATTAGTTGCATAAGACCATTTGTGTCATTAATAAAGAGGCTAAATTGCTTTACTTCTTACAAATAAGTGTTTTTCTAACATTTTAATGGCTTATTTAACCCAAATTAAACTTGAATGAGGTATAAACGCTTACAAAAACCTTTAATTTCAATGCAAAAACCATTTCCAACACCTTTTGGCATGGTAAATGCTTTCAATTTCCTCTAATAAGTGTTCAATTGATCGTAATTTGCATTTATTAGTTGCATAAGACCATTTGTGTCACGAATAAAGAGGCTAAATTACTTCATTTCTTAAAAATAAGTGATTTTCTTGCATTTTAATGGCTTATTTAACCAAAATTAAACTTAAATTAAGTATAAATGCTTACAAAAACCTTTAATTTCAATACAAAACCTTTTCCAACACTTTTGGGGTGTTAAATGCATTCAATTCGCTCAATAAGTGTTCTATTGATCATATATTGCATTTATTAGTTGCATAAGACCATTTGTGTCATTAGTGAAGAGGCTAAATTACTTCATTTCTTGCAAATAAGTGATTTTCTAGCATTTTAATGACTTATTTAACACAAATTAAACTTGAATGAGGTATATAAACGCTTACAAAAACCTTTAATTTCAATGCAAAAACCATTTCCAACACCTTTTGGCGTGGTAAATGCTTTCAATTTCCTCTATAAGTGTTCAATTGATCGTAATTTGCATTTATTAGTTGCATAAGACCATTTGTGTCACGAATAAAGAGGCTAAATTACTTCATTTCTTAAAAATAAGTGATTTTCTTGCATTTTAATGGCTTATTTAACCAAAATTAAACTTAAATTAGGTATAAATGCTTACAAAACCCTTTAATTCCAATACAAAAACGTTTTCCAACACCTTTGGGGTGTTTAAATGCATTCAATTCCCTCTAATAAGTGTTCTATTGATCATAATTGCATTTATTAGTTGTATAAGACCATTTGTGTCATTAATAAAGAGGCTAAATTGCTTTACTTCTTACAAATAAGTGATTTTCTAGCATTTTAATGGCTTATTTAACCCAAATTAAACTTGAATGAGGTAATAAACGCTTACAAAATCTTTAATTTCAATGCAAAACCATTTCCAACACCTTTTGGGGTGTTAAATGCCTTCAATTCCCTCTAATAAGTGTTCAATTGATCGTTAATTTGCATTAGTTGCATATAGACCTTTGTATCACGTATAAAGAGGCTAAATTACTTCATTTCTCGCAAATAAGTGATTTTCTAGCATTTAATGGCTTATTTAACCAAATTAAACTTGAATGAGGTATAAATGCTTACAAAAACCTTTAATTTCAATGCAAAAACCGTTCCAACACCTTTTGGGGTGTTAAATGCCTTCAATTCCCTCTAATAAGTGTTCAATTGATCGTAATTTGCATTTATTAGTTGCATAAGACCATTTGTGATGGCAACCAAGGTAGCATTATGACCAATTCAAGGGATCCTTTGCACATTCTAGATGGACCGATCACGAGAAGAAGTAGAGCTAAAAAGCTCAAGGAGGCTCTAAGTGCCTTTGGTGAAGGATCTTGGCCACAAGCAACGTGCATGAAGGCTGCCTGGCATTCAGGAGTTTCTTGGATGTTAAGCAAAGCATTTGGAGGTCAAGATTACTCGGTGGTGCCTCAAGTTTATGTCAACATGGTTCGAGTGCAAGAAGACAAGTTTGGGCCGACATGAGTAATTGGGCCTAGTGCATACACGGCTATGTATGAACTGATTTGGATGTTAAATTTAGGATTTTAATTAATGTTTTGGGCTGGACAATGTTTTAGTTAAGCCCAATCCTTTTCCAAGTAGGAATTAGCTTTAATTCTCAAGTTTCTAGTTGAATTAGGTTTTCCTTATTAGTGTAGGAACTTGGTTTTCTAGTTTTAGTTGTCTTTTGTTTTGAAAACCCTAGTTACTTGGGTTTGCCTATAAATAGGCTTGTAAGACTCTTATTTTGGGGGGAGAATTTTGATGAATTGAGAATTAGAACAATTGTTCTTTGGAGTTTCAAAACTCTTTTACCGAACTTATCAAGGATACCTCCTTGTGGCGTTCAACCTAGACTTATCACCCTCCTTCTTCCTTTTCTAGGGTGTGGCGTCTACAAATCTTCTTATACCTTTGGTTCGCGTCTCCATATAGACGTTGGGTCAAGGTTCCTTCAAACCTGACTTGGCTTTCCTTGGGTTGTGATTTCAATCTCGTTCGTGGGTCTTTCGGTGTATCCGTGGGGTTCGCGTCTCCCTATAGGCGTTGGGTCTTTCGGTGCTATCCGTGGGGTTCGCATCAATTTGTGTCACGAATAAAGGGGCTAAATTACTTCATTTCTCGCAAATAAGTGATTTTCTAGCATTTTAATGGCTTATTTAACCCAAATTACACTTGAATGAGGTATAAACGCTTACAAAAACCTTTAATTTCAATGCAAAAACCATTTCCAACACCTCTTGTGGTAAATGCTTTCAATTTCCTCTAACAAGTGTTCAATTGATCATAATTTGCATTTATTAGTTGCATAAGACCATTTGTGTCACGAATAAAGAGGCTAAATTACTTTATTTCCTAAAAATAAGTGATTTTCTTGCATTTTAATGGCTTATTTAACCAAAATTAAACTTAAATTAAGTATAAATGCTTACAAAACCCTTTAATTCCAATACAAAAATATTTCCAACACCTTTTGGGGTGTTAAATATATTCAATTCCCTCTAATAAGTGTTCAATTGATCATAATTTGCATTTATTAGTTGCATAAGACCATTTGTGTCATTAATAAAGAGGCTAAATTGCTTTACTTCTTACAAATAAGTGTTTTTTAACATTTTAATGGCTTATTTAACCCAAATTAAACTTGAATGAGGTATAAACGCTTACAAAAACCTTTAATTTCAATGCAAAAACCATTTCCAACACCTTTTGGCATGGTAAATGCTTTCAATTTCCTCTAATAAGTGTTCAATTGATCGTAATTTGCATTTATTAGTTGCATAAGACCATTTGTGTCACGAATAAAGAGGCTAAATTACTTCATTTCTTAAAAATAAGTGATTTTCTTGCATTTTAATGGCTTATTTAACCAAAATTAAACTTAAATTAAGTATAAATGCTTACAAAAACCTTTAATTTCAATACAAAAACCTTTTCCAACAACTTTTGGGGTGTTAAATGCATTCAATTCGCTCTAATAAGTGTTCTATTGATCATATATTGCATTTATTAGTTGCATAAGACCATTTGTGTCATTAGTGAAGAGGCTAAATTACTTCATTTCTTGCAAATAAGTGATTTTCTAGCATTTTAATGACTTATTTAACACAAATTAAACTTGAATGAGGTATAAACGCTTACAAAAACCTTTAATTTCAATGCAAAAACCATTTCCAACACCTTTTGGCGTGGTAAATGCTTTCAATTTCCTCTAATAAGTGTTCAATTGATCGTAATTTGCATTTATTAGTTGCATAAGACCATTTGTGTCACGAATAAAGAGGCTAAATTACTTCATTTCTTAAAAATAAGTGATTTTCTTGCATTTTAATGGCTTATTTAACCAAAATTAAACTTAAATTAGGTATAAATGCTTACAAAACCCTTTAATTCCAATACAAAAACGTTTTCCAACACCTTTTGGGGTGTTAAATGCATTCAATTCCCTCTAATAAGTGTTCTATTGATCATAATTTGCATTTATTAGTTGTATAAGACCATTTGTGTCATTAATAAAGAGGCTAAATTGCTTTACTTCTTACAAATAAGTGATTTTCTAGCATTTTAATGGCTTATTTAACCCAAATTAAACTTGAATGAGGTATAAACGCTTACAAAAATCTTTAATTTCAATGCAAAAACCATTTCCAACACCTTTTGGGGTGTTAAATGCCTTCAATTCCCTCTAATAAGTGTTCAATTGATCGTAATTTGCATTTATTAGTTGCATAAGACCATTTGTATCACGTATAAAGAGGCTAAATTACTTCATTTCTCGCAAATAAGTGATTTTCTAGCATTTTAATGGCTTATTTAACCCAAATTAAACTTGAATGAGGTATAAATGCTTACAAAAACCTTTAATTTCAATGCAAAAACCGTTTCCAACACCTTTTGGGGTGTTAAATGCCTTCAATTCCCTCTAATAAGTGTTCAATTGATCGTAATTTGCATTTATTAGTTGCATAAGACCATTTGTGATGGCAACCAAGGTAGCATTATGACCAATTCAAGGGATCCTTTGCACATTCTAGATGGACCGATCACGAGAAGTAGAGCTAAAAAGCTCAAGGAGGCTCTAAGTGCTTTGGTGAAGGATGCTTGGGCCACAAGCAACGTGCATGAAGGCTGCCTTGGCATTCAAGGAGTTTCTTGGATGTTAAGCAAAGCATTTGGAGGTCAAGATTACTCGGTGGTGCCTCAAGTTTATGTCAACATGGTTCGAGTGCAAGAAGACAAGTTTGGGCCGACATGAGTAATTGGGCCTAGTGCATACACGGCTATGTATGAACTGATTTGGATGTTAAATTTAGGATTTTAATTAATGTTTTGGGCTGGACAATGTTTTAGTTAAGCCCAATCCTTTTCCAAGTAGGAATTAGCTTTAATTCTCAAGTTTCTAGTTGAATTAGGTTTTCCTTATTAGTGTAGGAACTTGGTTTTCTAGTTTTAGTTGTCTTTTGTTTTGAAAACCCTAGTTACTTGGGTTTGCCTATAAATAGGCTTGTAAGACTCTTATTTTGGGGGAGAATTTTGATGAATTGAGAATTAGAACAATTGTTCTTTGGAGTTTCAAAACTCTTTTACCGAACTTATCAAGGATACCTCCTTGTGGCGTTCAACCTAGACTTATCACCCTCCTTCTTCCTTTTCTAGGGTGTGGCGTCTACAATCTTCTTATACCTTTGGTTCGCGTCTCCATATAGACGTTGGGTCAAGGTTCCTTCAAACCTGACTTGGCTTTCCTTGGTTGTGATTTCAATCTCGTTCGTGGGTCTTTCGGTGTATCCGTGGGGTTCGCGTCTCCCTATAGGCGTTGGGTCTTTCGGTGCTATCCGTGGGGTTCGCATCAATTTGTGTCACGAATAAAGGGGCTAAATTACTTCATTTCTCGCAAATAAGTGATTTTCTAGCATTTTAATGGCTTATTTAACCCAAATTACACTTGAATGAGGTATAAACGCTTACAAAAACCTTTAATTTCAATGCAAAAACCATTTCCAACACCTCTTGGCATGGTAAATGCTTTCAATTTCCTCTAACAAGTGTTCAATTGATCATAATTTGCATTTATTAGTTGCATAAGACCATTTGTGTCACGAATAAAGAGGCTAAATTACTTTATTTCCTAAAAATAAGTGATTTTCTTGCATTTTAATGGCTTATTTAACCAAAATTAAACTTAAATTAAGTATAAATGCTTACAAAACCCTTTAATTCCAATACAAAAATATTTTCCAACACCTTTTGGGGTGTTAAATATATTCAATTCCCTCTAATAAGTGTTCAATTGATCATAATTTGCATTTATTAGTTGCATAAGACCATTTGTGTCATTAATAAAGAGGCTAAATTGCTTTACTTCTTACAAATAAGTGTTTTCTAACATTTTAATGGCTTATTTAACCCAAATTAAACTTGAATGAGGTATTAAACGCTTACAAAAACCTTTAATTTCAATGCAAAAACCATTTCCAACACCTTTTGGCATGGTAAATGCTTTCAATTTCCTCTAATAAGTGTTCAATTGATCGTAATTTGCATTTATTAGTTGCATAAGACCATTTGTGTCACGAATAAAGAGGCTAAATTACTTCATTTCTTAAAAATAAGTGATTTTCTTGCATTTTAATGGCTTATTTAACCAAAATTAAACTTAAATTAAGTATAAATGCTTACAAAAACCTTTAATTTCAATACAAAACCTTTTCCAACAACTTTTGGGGTGTTAAATGCATTCAATTCGCTCTAATAAGTGTTCTATTGATCATATATTGCATTTATTAGTTGCATAAGACCATTTGTGTCATTAGTGAAGAGGCTAAATTACTTCATTTCTTGCAAATAAGTGATTTTCTAGCATTTTAATGACTTTTAACACAAATTAAACTTGAATGAGGTATAAACGCTTACAAAAACCTTTAATTTCAATGCAAAAACCATTTCCAACACCTTTTGGCGTGGTAAATGCTTTCAATTTCCTCTAATAAGTGTCAATTGATCGTAATTTGCATTTATTAGTTGCATAAGACCATTTGTGTCACGAATAAAGAGGCTAAATTACTTATTCTTCATTTCTAAAAATAAGTGATTTTTCTTTTCTTATTTTAATGGCTTATTTAACCAAAATTAAACTTAAATTAGGTATAAATGCTTACAAAACCCTTTAATTCCAATACAAAAACGTTTTCCAACACCTTTTGGGGTGTTAAATGCATTCAATTCCCTCTAATAGTGCTATTGATCATAATTTGCATTTATTAGTTGTATAAGACCATTTGTGTCATTAATAAAGAGGCTAAATTGCTTTACTTCTTACAAATAAGTGATTTTCTAGCATTTTAATGGCTTATTTAACCCAAATTAAAACTTGAATGAGGTATAAACGCTTACAAAATCTTTAATTTCAATGCAAAAACCATTTCCAACAACCTTTGGGGTGTTAAATGCCTTCAATTCCCTCTAATAAGTGTTCAATTGATCGTAATGCATTTATTAGTTGCATAAGACCATTTGTATCACGTATAAGAGGCTAAATTACTTCATTTCTCGCAAATAAGTGATTTTCTAGCATTTTAATGGCTTATTTAACCCAAATTAAACTTGAATGAGGTATAAATGCTTACAAAAACCTTTAATTTCAATGCAAAAACCGTTCAACCCTTTTGGGGTTTAAATGCCTTCAATTCCCTCTAATAAGTGTTCAATTGATCGTAATTTGCATTTATTAGTTGCATAAGACCATTTGTGATGGCAACCAAGGTAGCATTATGACCAATTCAAGGGATCCTTTGCACATTCTAGATGGACCGATCACGAGAAGTAGAGCTAAAAAGCTCAAGGAGGCTCTAAGTGCTTTGGTGAAGGATGCTTGGGCCACAAGCAACGTGCATGAAGGCTGCTTGGCATTCAAGGAGTTTCTTGGATGTTAAGCAAAGCATTTGGAGGTCAAGATTACTCGGTGGTGCCTCAAGTTTATGTCAACATGGTTCGAGTGCAAGAAGACAAGTTTGGGCCGACATGAGTAATTGGGCCTAGTGCATACACGGCTATGTATGAACTGATTTGGATGTTAAATTTAGGATTTTAATTAATGTTTTGGGCTGGACAATGTTTTAGTTAAGCCCAATCCTTTTCCAAGTAGGAATTAGCTTTAATTCTCAAGTTTCTAGTTGAATTAGGTTTTCCTTATTAGTGTAGAACTTGGTTTTCTAGTTTTAGTTGCTTTTGTTTTGAAAACCCTAGTTACTTGGGTTTGCCTATAAATAGGCTTGTAAGACTCTTATTTTGGGGGGAGAATTTGATGAATTGAAATTAGAACAATTGTTCTTTGGAGTTTCAAAACTCTTTTACCGAACTTATCAAGGATACCTCCTTGTGGCGTTCAACCTAGACTTATCACCCCCTTCTTCCTTTTCTAGGGTGTGGCGTCTACAAATCTTCTTATACCTTTGGTTCGCGTCTCCATATAGACGTTGGGTCAAGGTTCCTTCAAACCTGACTTGGCTTTCCTTGGGTTGTGATTTCAATCTCGTTCGTGGGTCTTTCGGTGTATCCGTGGGGTTCGCGTCTCCCTATAGGCGTTGGGTCTTTCGGTGCTATCCGTGGGGTTCGCATCAATTTGTGTCACGAATAAAGGGGCTAATTACTTCATTTCTCGCAAATAAGTGATTTTCTAGCATTTTAATGGCTTATTTAACCCAATTACACTTGAATGAGGTATAAACGCTTACAAAAACCTTTAATTTCAATGCAAAACCATTTCCAACACCTCTTGGCATGGTAAATGCTTTCAATTTCCTCTAAAGTGTTCAATTGATCATAATTTGCATTTATTAGTTGCATAAGACCATTTGTGTCACGAATAAAGAGGCTAAATTACTTTCCTAAAAATAAGTGATTTTCTTGCATTTTAATGGCTTATTTAACCAAATTAAACTTAAATTAAGTATAGCTTACAAAACCCTTTAATCCAATACAAAAATATTTCCAACACCTTTTGGGGTGTTAAATATATTCAATTCCCTCTAATAAGTGTTCAATTGATCATAATTTGCATTTATTAGTTGCATAAGACCATTTGTGTCATTAATAAAGAGGCTAAATTGCTTTACTTCTTACAAATAAGTGTTTTTCTAACATTTTAATGGCTTATTTAACCCAAATTAAACTTGAATGAGGTATAAACGCTTACAAAAACCTTTAATTTCAATGCAAAAACCATTTCCAACACCTTTTGGCATGGTAAATGCGTTCAATTTCCTCTAATAAGTGTTCAATTGATCGAATTTGCATTTATTAGTTGCATAAGACCATTTGTGTCACGAATAAAGAGGCTAAATTACTTCATTTCTTAAAAATAAGTGATTTTCTTGCATTTTAATGGCTTATTTAACCAAAATTAAACTTAAATTAAGTATAAATGCTTACAAAAACCTTTAATTTCAATACAAAAACCTTTTCCAACACTTTTGGGGTGTTAAATGCATTCAATTCGCTCTAATAAGTGTTCTATTGATCATATATTGCATTTATTAGTTGCATAAGACCATTTGTGTCATTAGTGAAGAGGCTAAATTACTTCATTTCTTGCAAATAAGTGATTTTCTAGCATTTTAATGACTTATTTAACAAATTAAACTTGAATGAGGTATAAACGCTTACAAAAACCTTTAATTTCAATGCAAAAACCATTTCCAACACCTTTTGGCGTGGTAAATGCTTTCAATTTCCTCTAATAAGTGTTCAATTGATCGTAATTTGCATTTATTAGTTGCATAAGACCATTTGTGTCACGAAAAAGAGGCTAAATTATTCATTTCTTTCTTAAAAAGTGATTTTTCTTGCATTTTAATGGCTTATTTAACCAAAATTAAACTTAAATTAGGTATAAATGCTTACAAAACCCTTTAATTCCAATACAAAAACGTTTTCCAACACCTTTTGGGGTGTTAAATGCATTCAATTCCCTCTAATAAGTGTTCTATTGATCATAATTTGCATTTATTAGTTGTATAAGACCATTTGTGTCATTAATAAGAGGCTAAATTGCTTTACTTCTACAAATAAGTGATTTTCTAAGCATTTTAATGGCTTATTTAACCCAAATTAAACTTGAATGAGGTATAAACGCTTACAAAAATTAATTTCAATGCAAAACCATTTCCAACACCTTTTGGGGTGTTAAATGCCTTCAATTCCCTCTAATAAGTGTTCAATTGATCGTAATTTGCATTTATTAGTTGCATAAGACCATTTGTCACGTAATAAAGAGGCTAAATTACTTCATTTCTCGCAAATAAGTGATTTTCTAGCATTTTAATGGCTTATTTAACCCAAATTAAACTTGAATGAGGTATAAATGCTTACAAAAACCTTTAATTTCAATGCAAAAAAACCGTTTCCAACACCTTTTGGGGTGTTAAATGCTTCAATTCCCTAATAAGTGTTCAATTGATCGTAATTTGCATTTATTAGTGTTNTTGTGTCACGAATAAAGAGCTAAATACTTCATTTCTCGCAAATAAGTGATTTCTAGCATTTTAATGGCTTATTTAACCCAAATTAAACTTGAATGAGGTATAAATGCTTACAAAAACCTTTAATTTCAATGCAAAAACCATTTCCAACACCTTTTGGGGTGTTAAATGCATTCAATTCCTCTAATAAGTGTTAATTGATCGTAATTTGCATTTCTTAGTGCATAAGACCATTTGTGTGATGAACAAAGAGGCTAAATTACTTCATTTTTGAAAATAAGTGATTTTTTGCATTTTAATGGCTTATTTGACCAAATTAAACTTAAATTATGTATAAATGCTTACAAAAACCTTTAATTCAATACAAAAACCTTTCCAACAACTTTTGGGGTGTTAAATGCATTCAATTCCCTCTAATAAGTGTTCAATTGATCATAATTTGCATTTATTAGTTGCATAAGACCATTTGTGCCATTAATAAAGAGGCTAAATACTTTACTTTTTACAAATAAGTGATTTTCTAGCATTTTAATGGCTTATTTAACCCAAATTAAACTTGAATGAGGTATAAACGCTTACAAAAACCTTTAATTTCAATGCAAAAACCATTTCCAACACCTTTTGGGGTGTTAAATGCCTTCAATTCCCCCTAATAAGTGTTCAATTGATCGTAATTTGCTTTTATTATAAGACCATTTGTGTCACGAATAAAGAGGCTAAATTACTTCATTTCTCGCAAATAAGTGATTTTCTAGCATTTTAATGGCTTATTTAACCCAAATTAAACTTGAATGAGGTATAAATGCTTACAAAAACCTTTAATCTCAATGCAAAAACTGTTTCCAACACCTTTTGGGGTGTTAAATGCATTCAATTCCCTCTAATAAGTGTTCAATTGATCGTAATTTGCATTTTTTAGCTGCATAAGACCATTTGTGTGATGAACAAAGAGGCTAAATTACTTCATTTCTTGAAAATAAGTGATTTTCTTGCATTTTAATCGCTTATTTAATCAAATTTAAACTTAAATTAAGTATAAATGCTTACAAAAACCTTTAATTTCAATACAAAAACCTTTTCCAACAACTTTTGGGGTGTTAAAGGCATTCATTCGCTCTAATATGTGTTCTATTGATCATAATTTGCATTATTAGTTGCATAAGACCATTTGTGTCGTTAGTGAAGAGGCTAAATTACTTCATTTCTTGCAAATAAGTGATTTTCTAGCATTTTAATGCTTATTTAACCCAAATTAAACTTGAATGAGGTATAAACGCTTACAAAAACCTTTAATTTCAATGCAAAAACCATTTCCACACACCTTTTGGCGTGTAAATGCTTTCAATTTCCTCTAATAAGTGTTCAATTGATCGTAATTTGCATTTATTAGTTGTATAAGACCATTTGTGTCACGAAAAAAGAGGCTAAATTACTTCATTTCTTAAAAATAAGTGATTTTCTTTCATTTTAATGGCTTATTTAACAAAAATTAAACTTAAATTATACAAATGCTTACAAAACCCTTTAATTCCAATACAAAAACGTTTTCCAACACCTTTTGGGGTGTTAAATGCATTCAATTTCCTCCAATAAGTGCTCAATTGATCATAATTTGCAATTATTAGTTGCATAAGACCATTTGTGTCACAAATAAAGAGGGTAAATTACTTCATTTCTTGAAAATAAGTGATTTTCTTGCATTTTAATGGCTTATTTGACCAAAATTAAACTTAAATTAAGTATAAATGCTTACAAAAACGTTTAATTTCAATGCAAAAACCATTTCCAACACCTTTTGGGGTGTTAAATGCATTCAATTCCCCTAATTAGTGTGCAATTGATCATAATTTGCATTTATTAGTTGTATAAGACCATTTGTGTCACGAATAAAAAGGCTAAATTACTTCATTTCTCGCAAATAAGTGATTTTCTTGCATTTTAATGGTTTATTTAACCAAATTAAACTTGAATGAAGTATAAACGCTTATAAAAACCTTTAATTTCAATGCAAAAACCATTTCCAACACCTTTTGGCGTGTTAAATGCTTTCAATTCCCTCTAAAGTGTTCAATTGATCGTAATTTGCATTTATTAGTTGCATAAGACCATTTGTGTCACGAATAAAGAGGCTAAATTACTTCATTTCTTAAAAATAAGTGATTTTCATTTTAATGGCTTATTTAACAAAATTAAACTTAAATTAAGTATAAATGCTTACAAAACCTTTAATTCAATACAAAAATGTTTTCCAACACCTTTTGGGGTGTTAAATACATTCAATTCCCTCTAATAGTGTGCAATTGATCGTAATTTGCATTTATTAGTTGCATAAGACCATTTGTGTCACGAATAAAGAGGCTAAATTACTTTTTTCTTGCAAATAAGTGATTTTCTTGCATTTTAATGCTTATTTAACCCAAATTAAACTTGAATGAAGTATAAACGCTTACAAAAACCTTTAATTTCAATGCAAAAACCATTTCCAACACCTTTTGGGTGTTAAATGCTTCAATCCCTCTAATAAGTGTTCAATTGATCGTAATTTGCATTTATTAGTTGTATAAGACCATTTGTGTCACGAATAAAGAGGCTAAATTACTTCATTTCTTGCAAATAAGTGATTTTCTTGCATTTTAATGGCTTATTTAACTCAAATTAAACTTAAATGAAGTATAAACACCTTACAAAACCTTTAATTTCAATGCAAAAACCATTTCCAACACCTTTTGGGGTTAAATGCATTCAATTCCCTCTAATAAGTGTTCAATTGATGATAATTTGCATTTATTAGTGCATAAGACCATTTGTGTCACAAATAAAGAGGCTAAATTACTTTATTTCTTGAAAATAAGTGATTTTCTTGCATTTTAATGGCTTATTTAACCCAAATTAAACTTAAATGGTATAAATGCTTACAAAAACCTTTAATTTCAATGCAAAAACCATTTCCAACACCTTTTGGGGTGTTAAATGCTTTCAATTCCTCTAATAAGTGTTCAATTGATCAAATTTGCATTTATTGTTGCATAAACCATTTGTGTCACGAATAAAGAGCTAAATTACTTCATTTCTTGCAAATAAGTGATTTTCTTGCATTTTAATGGCTTATTTAACCCAAATTAAACTTGAATGAGTATAAATGCTTACAAAAACCTTTAATTTCAATGCAAAAACGTTTCCAACACCTTTTGGGGTGTTAAATGCATTCAATTCCCTCTAATAAGTGTTTAATTGATCGTAATTTGCATTTCTTAGGTGCATAAGACCATTTGTGTGATGAACAAAGAGGCTAAATTACTTCATTTTTTGAAAATAAGTGATTTTCTTGCATTTTAATGGCTTATTTGACCAAAATTAAACTTAAATTATGTATAAATGCTTACAAAAACCTTTAATTCCAATACAAAAACCTTTTCCAACAACTTTTGGGGTGTTAAATGCATTCAATTCCCTCTAATAAGTGTTCAATTGATCATAATTTGCATTTATTAGTTGCATAAGACCATTTGTGCCATTAATAAAGAGGCTAAATTACTTTACTTTTTACAAATAAGTGATTTTCTAGCATTTTAATGGCTTATTTAACCCAAATTAAACTTGAATGAGGTATAAACGCTTACAAAAACCTTTAATTTCAATGCAAAAACCATTTCCAACACCTTTTGGGGTGTTAAATGCCTTCAATTCCCTCTAATAAGTGTTCAATTGATCGTAATTTGCATTTTTAGTTGCATAAGACCATTTGTGTCACGAATAAAGAGGCTAAATTACTTCATTTCTCAAATAAGTGATTTTCTAGCATTTTAATGGCTTATTTAACCCAAATTAAACTTGAATGAGGTATAAATGCTTACAAAAACCTTTAATCTCAATGCAAAAACTGTTTCCAACACCTTTTGGGGTGTTAAATGCATTCAATTCCCTCTAATAAGTGTTCAATTGATCGTAATTTGCATTTTTTAGCTGCATAAGACCATTTGTGTGATGAACAAAGAGGCTAAATTACTTCATTTCTTGAAAATAAGTGATTTTCTTGCATTTTAATCGCTTATTTAATCAAATTTAAACTTAAATTAAGTATAAATGCTTACAAAAACCTTTAATTTCAATACAAAAACCTTTCCAACAACTTTTGGGGTGTTAAATGCATTCAATTCCTCTAATAAGTGTTCATTGATCATAATTTGCATTTATTAGTTGCATAAGACCATTTGTGTCATTAGTAAGAGGCTAAATTACTTCATTTCTTGCAAATAAGTGATTTTCTAGCATTTTAATGGCTTATTTAACCCAAATTAAACTTGAATGAGGTATAAAGCTTACAAAAACCTTTAATTTCAATGCAAAAACCATTTCCAACACCTTTTGGGGTGTAAATGCTTCAATTCCTCTAATAATGTTCAATTGATCGTAATTTGCATTTATTAGTTGCATAAGACCATTTGTGTCACGAATAAAGAGGCTAAATTACTTCATTTCTTAAAATAAGTGATTTTCTTGCATTTTAATGGCTTATTTAACCAAAATTAAACTTAAATTAAGTATAAATGCTTACAAAACCTTTAATTCCAATACAAAAACGTTTTCCAACAACTTTTGGGGTGTTAAATGCATTCAATTCCCTTAATAAGTGTTCAATTGATCATAATTTGCATTTATTAGTTGCATAAGACCATTTGTCATTAAAAAAGGCTAAATTACTTTACTTCTTACAAATAAGTGATTTTCTAGCATTTTAATGGCTTATTTAACCCAAATTAAACTTGAATGAGGTATAAACGCTTACAAAAACCTTTAATTTCAATGCAAAAACCATTTCCAACACTTTTGGGGTGTTAAATGCTTCAATCCCTCTAATAAGTGTTCAATTGATCGTAATTTGCATTTATTAGTTGCATAAGACCATTTGTGTCACGAATAAAGAGGCTAAATTACTTCATTTCTCGCAAATAAGTGATTTTAGCATTTTAATGGCTTATTTAACCCAAATTAAACTTGAATGAGGTATAAATGCTTACAAAAACCTTTAATTTCAATGCAAAAACCATTTCCAACACCTTTTGGGTGTTAAATGCATTCAATTCCCTCTAATAAGTGTTCAATTGATCGTAATTTGCATTTTTAGTGCATAAGACCATTTGTGTGATGAAAAGAGGCTAAATTACTTCATTTCTTGAAAATAAGTGATTTTCTTGCATTTTAATGGCTTATTTACCAAATTAAACTTAAATTAAGTATAAATGCTTACAAAAACCTTTAATTCAATACAAAAACCTTTCCAACAACTTTTGGGGTGTTAAATGCATTCAATTCCCTCTAATAAGTGTTCAATTGATCATAATTTGCATTTATTAGTTGCATAAGACCATTTGTGTCATTAAAAGAGGCTAAATTACTTTATTTTTACAAATAAGTGATTTTCTAGCATTTTAATGGCTTATTTAACCCAAATTAAACTTGAATGAGGTATAAACGCTTACAAAAACCTTTAATTTCAATGCAAAAACCATTTCCAACACCTTTTGGGGTGTTAAATGCCTTCAATTCCCCCTCTAATAAGTGTTCAATTGATCGTAATTTGCTTTATTATAAGACCATTTGTGTCACGAAATAAAGAGGCTAAATTACTTCATTTCTCGCAAATAAGTGATTTTCTAGCATTTTAATGGCTTATTTAACCCAAATTAAACTTGAATGAGGTATAAATGCTTACAAAAACCTTTAATCTCAATGCAAAAACTGTTTCCAACACCTTTTGGGGTGTTAAATGCATTCAATTCCCTCTAATAAGTGTTCAATTGATCGTAATTTGCATTTTTTAGCTGCATAAGACCATTTGTGTGATGAACAAAGAGGCAAAATTACTTCATTTCTTGAAAATAAGTGATTTTCTTGCATTTTAATCGCTTATTTAATCAAATTTAAACTTAAATTAAGTATAAATGCTTACAAAAACCTTTAATTTCAATACAAAAACCTTTTCCAACAACTTTTGGGGTGTTAAATGCATTCAGTTCGCTCTAATATGTGTTCTATTGATCATAATTTGCATTTATTAGTTGCATAAGACCATTTGTGTCGTTAGTGAAGAGGCTAAATTACTTCATTTCTTGCAAATAAGTGATTTTCTAGCATTTTAATGACTTATTTAACCCAAATTAAACTTGAATGAGGTATAAACGCTTACAAAAACCTTTAATTTCAATGCAAAAACCATTTCCAACACCTTTTGGCGTGGTAAATGCTTTCAATTTCCTCTAATAAGTGTTCAATTGATCGTAATTTGCATTTATTAGTTGTATAAGACCATTTGTGTCACGAAAAAAGAGGCTAAATTACTTCATTTCTTAAAATAAGTGATTTTCTTTCATTTTAATGGCTTATTTAACAAAAATTAAACTTAAATTAAGTACAAATGCTTACAAAACCCTTTAATTCCAATACAAAAACGTTTTCCAACACCTTTTGGGGTGTTAAATGCATTCAATTCCTCTAATAAGTTCAATTGATCATATTTGCATTATTAGTTGCATAAGACCATTTGTGTCACAAATAAAGAGGGTAAATTACTTCATTTCTTGAAAATAAGTGATTTTCTTGCATTTTAATGGCTTATTTGACCAAAATTAACTTAAATTAAGTATAAATGCTTACAAAACCTTTAATTTCAATGCAAAAACCATTTCCAACACCTTTTGGGGTGTTAAATGCATTCAATTCCCTCTAATAGTGTCAATTGTCATAATTTGCATTTATTAGTTGCATAAGACCATTTGTGTCACGAATAAAAGGCTAAATTACTTTATTTCTCGCAAATAAGTGATTTTCTTGCATTTTAATGGTTTATTTAAACCAAATTAAACTTGAATGAAGTATAAACGCTTATAAAAACCTTTAATTTCAATGCAAAAACCATTTCCAATACCTTTCGGCGTGTTAAATGCTTTCAATTCCCTCTAATAAGTGTTCAATTGATCGTAATTTGCATTTATTAGTTGCATAAGACCATTTGTGTCACGAATAAAGAGGCTAAATTACTTCATTTCTTAAAAATAAGTGATTTTCTTTCATTTTAATGGCTTATTTAACAAAAATTAAACTTAAATTAAGTATAAATGCTTACAAAACCCTTTAATTCCAATACAAAAATGTTTTCCAACACCTTTTGGGGTGTTAAATACATTCAATTCCCTCTAATAAGTGTGCAATTGATCGTAATTTGCATTTATTAGCTGCATAAGACCATTTGTGACACGAATAAAGAGGCTAAATTACTTTATTTCTTGCAAATAAGTGATTTTCTTGCATTTTAATGCTTATTTAACCCAAATTAAACTTGAATGAAGTATAAACGCTTAAAACCTTTAATTTCAATGCAAAAACATTGCCAACACCATTTTGGCGTGTTAAATGCTTTCAATCCCTCTAATAAGTGTTCAATTGGTCGTAATTTGCATTTATTAGTTGTATAAGACCATTTGTGTCACGAATAAAGAGGCTAAATTACTTCATTTCTTGCAAATAAGTGATTTTCTTGCATTTTAATGGCTTATTTAACCAAATTAAACTTAAATGAAGTATAAAACCTTACAAAAACTTTAATTTCAATGCAAAAACCATTACCAACACCTTTTGGGTGTTAAAGTGCATTCAATTCCCTCTAATAAGTGTTCAATTGATGATAATTTGCATTTATTAGCTGCATAAGACCATTTGTGTCAAATAAAGAGGCTAAATTAATTTATTTCTTGAAAATAAGTGATTTTCTTGCATTTAAATGGCTTATTTAACCCAAATTAAACTTAAATTAGGTATAAATGCTCAAAAACCTTTAATTTCAATGCAAAAACCATTTCCAACACCTTTTGGGGTGTTAAATGCTTTCAATTTCCTCCAATAAGTGTGCAATTGATCAAAATTTGCATTTATTGGTTGCATAAAACCATTTGTGTCACGAATAAAGAAGCTAAATCACTTCATTTCTTGCAAATAAGTGATTTTCTTGCATTTTAATGGCTTATTTAACCCAAATTAAACTTGAATGAGCTATAAATGCTTACAAAAACCTTTAATTTCAATGCAAAAATCGTTTCCAACACCTTTTGGGGTGTTAAATGCATTCAATTCCCTCTAATAAGTGTTTAATTGATCGTAATTTGCATTTCTTAGGTGCATAAGACCATTTGTGTGATGAACAAAGAGGCTAAATTACTTCATTTTTTGAAAATAAGTGATTTTCTTGCATTTTAATGGCTTATTTGACCAAAATTAAACTTAAATTATGTATAAATGCTTACAAAAACCTTTAATTCCAATACAAAAACCTTTTCCAACAACTTTTGGGGTGTTAAATGCATTCAATTCCCTCTAATAAGTGTTCAATTGATCATAATTTGCATTTATTAGTTGCATAAGACCATTTGTGCCATTAATAAAGAGGCTAAATTGCTTTACTTTTTACAAATAAGTGATTTTCTAGCATTTTAATGGCTTATTTAACCCAAATTAAACTTGAATGAGGTATAAACGCTTACAAAAACCTTTAATTTCAATGCAAAAACCATTTCCAACACCTTTTGGGGTGTTAAATGCCTTCAATTCCCCCTAATAAGTGTTCAATTGATCGTAATTTGCATTTATTAGTTGCATAAGACCATTTGTGTCACGAATAAAGAGGCTAAATTACTTCATTTCTCGCAAATAAGTGATTTTCTAGCATTTTAATGGCTTATTTAACCCAAATTAAACTTGAATGAGGTATAAATGCTTACAAAAACCTTTAATTCAATGCAAAAACTTTCCAACACCTTTTGGGGTGTTAAATGCATTCAATTCCCTCTAATAAGTGTTCAATTGATCGTAATTTGCATTTTTAGCTGCATAAGACCATTTGTGTGATAAAGAGGCTAAATTACTTCATTTCTTGAAAATAAGTGATTTTCTTGCATTTTAATGGCTTATTTAACCCAAATTAAACTTAAATAAGTATAAATGCTTACAAAAACCTTTAATTTCAATACAAAAACCTTTTCCAACAACTTTTGGGGTGTTAAATGCATTCAATTCGCTCTAATAAGTGTTCTATTGATCATAATTTGCATTTATTAGTTGCATAAGACCATTTGTGTCATTAGTGAAGAGGCTAAATTACTTCATTTCTTGCAAATAAGTGATTTTCTAGCATTTTAATGACTTATTTAACCTAAATTAAACTCGAATGAGGTATAAACGCTTACAAAAACCTTTAATTTCAATGCAAAAACCATTTCCAACACCTTTTGGCGTGGTAAATGCTTTCAATTTCCTCTAATAATGTTCAATTGATCGTAATTTGCATTTATTAGTTGCATAAGACCATTTGTGTCACGAATAAAGAGGCTAAATTACTTCATTTCTTAAAAATAAGTGATTTTCTTGCATTTTAATGGCTTATTTAACCAAAATTAAACTTAAATTAAGTATAAATGCTTACAAAACCCTTTAATTCCAATACAAAAACGTTTTCCAACAACTTTTGGGGTGTTAAATGCATTCAATTCCCTCTAATAAGTGTTCAATTGATCATAATTTGCATTTATTAGTTGCATAAGACCATTTGAGTCATTAAAAAAAAGGCTAAATTACTTTACTTCTCACAAATAAGTGATTTTCTAGCATTTTAATGGCTTATTTAACCCAAATTAAACTTGAATGAGGTATAAACGCTTACAAAAACCTTTAATTTCAATGCAAAAACCATTTCCAACACCTTTTGGGGTGTTAAATGCCTTCAAATCCCTCTAATAAGTGTTCAATTGATCGTAATTTGCATTTATTAGTTGCATAAGACCATTTGTGTCACGAATAAAGAGGCTAAATTACTTCATTTCTCGCAAATAAGTGATTTTCTAGCATTTTAATGGCTTATTTAACCCAAATTAAACTTGAATGAGGTATAAATGCTTACAAAAACCTTTAATTTCAACGCAAAAACCATTTCCAACACCTTTTGGGGTGTTAAATGCATTCAATTCCCTCTAAAAAGTGTTCAATTGATCGTAATTTACATTTTTTAGCTGCATAAGACCATTTGTGTGATGAACAAAGAGGCTAAATTACTTCATTTCTTGAACATAAATGATTTTCTTGCATTTTAATGGCTTATTTGACCAAAATTAAACTTAAATTAAGTATAAATGCTTACAAAAACCTTTAATTTCAATACAAAAACCTTTTCCACAACTTTGGGGGTGTAAATTAATGCATTCAGTTCGCTCTAATAAGTGTTCTATTGATCATAATTTGCATTTATTAGTTGCATAAGACCGTTTGTGTCATAGTGAAGAGGCTAAATTACTTCATTTCTTGCAAATAAGTGATTTTTCTAGCATTTTAATGACTTATTTAACCCAAATTAAACTGAATGAGGTATAAACGCTTACAAAAACCTTTAATTTCAATGCAAAAACCATTTCCAACACCTTTTGGCGTGGTAAACGCTTTCAATTTCCTCTAATAAGCGTTCAATTGATCGTAATTTGCATTTATTAGTTGTATAAGACCATTTGTGTCACGAAAAAAGAGGCTAAATTACTTCATTTCCTTAAAATAAGTGATTTTCTTTCATTTTAATGGCTTATTTAACAAAAATAAACTTAAATTAAGTACAAATGCTTACAAAACCCTTTAATTAATCCAATACAAAAACGTTTCCCCACCTTTTGGGTGTTTAAATGCATTCAATTCCTCCAATAAGTGCTCATTGATCATAATTTGCAATTATTAGTTGCATAAGACCATTGTGTCACAATAAAGAGGTAAATTACTTACTTCATTTCTGAAAATAAGTGATTTTCTTGCATTTTAATGGCTTATTTGACCAAAATTAAACTTAAATTAAGTATAATGCTTACAAAAATAATTTTTCAATGCAAAAAAAAACCATTTCCAACACCTTTTGGGGTGTTAAATGCATTCAATTCCCTCTAATTAGTGTGCAATTGATCATAATTTGCATTTATTAGTTGTATAAGACCATTTGTGTCACGAATAAAAAGGCTAAATTACTTTATTTCTCGCAAATAAGTGATTTTCTTGCATTTTAATGGTTTATTTAAACCAAATTAAACTTGAATGAAGTATAAACGCTTATAAAAACCTTTAATTTCAATGCAAAAACCATTTCCAATACCTTTCGGCGTGTTAAATGCTTTCAATTCCCTCTAATAAGTGTTCAATTGATCGTAATTTGCATTTATTAGCTGCATAAGACCATTTGTGTCACGAATAAAGAGGCTAAATTACTTCATTTCTCGCAAATAAGTGATTTTCTTGCATTTAAATGATTTATTTAACCCAAATTAAACTTAAATGAAGTATAAAAGCTTACAAAAACGTTTTATTTCAATGCGAAAACCATTTCCAACACCTTTTAGGGTGTTAAATGCATTCAATTCCCTCTAATTAGCGTGCAATTGATCAAAATTTGCAATTATTAGTTGCATAAGACCATTTGTGTCACGAATAAAGAGGCTAAATTACTTCATTTCTTAAAAATAAGTGATTTTCTTTCATTTTAATGGCTTATTTAACAAAAATTAAACTTAAATTAAGTATAAATGCTTACAAAACCCTTTAATTCCAATACAAAAACGTTTTCCAACACCTTTTGGGGTGTTAAATACATTCAATTCCCTCTAATTAGTGTGCAATTGATCGTAATTTGCATTTATTAGCTGCATAAGACCATTTGTGACACGAATAAAGAGGCTAAATTACTTCATTTCTTGCAAATAAGTGATTTTCTTGCATTTTAATTGCTTATTTAACCCAAATTAAACTTGAATGAAGTATAAACGCTTATAAAAACCTTTAATTTCAATGCAAAAACAATTGCCAACACCTTTTTGGCGTGTTAAATGCTTTCAATCCCCTCTAATAAGTGTTCAATTGGTCGTAATTTGCATTTATTAGTTGTATAAGACCATTTGTGTCACGAATAAAGAGGCTAAATTACTTCATTTCTTGCAAATAAGTGATTTTCTTGCATTTTAATGGCTTATTTAACTCAAATTAAACTTAAATGAAGTATAAAAGCTTACAAAAACGTTTAATTTCAATGCAAAAACCATTACCAACACCTTTTGGAGTGTTAAGTGCATTCAATTCCCTCTAATAAGTGTTCAATTGATGATAATTTGCATTTATTAGCTGCATAAGACCATTTGTGTCACAAATAAAGAGGCTAAATTAATTTATTTCTTGAAAATAAGTGATTTTCTTGCATTTAAATGGCTTATTTAACCCAAATTAAACTTAAATTAGGTATAAATGCTTACAAAAACCTTTAATTTCTATGCAAAAACCATTTCCAACACCTTTTGGGGTGTTAAATGCTTTCAATTCCCTCCAATAAGTGTGCAATTGATCAAAATTTGCATTTATTGGTTGCATAAAACCATTTGTGTCACGAATAAAGAAGCTAAATCACTTCATTTCTTGCAAATAAGTGATTTTCTTGCATTTTAATGGCTTATTTAACCCAAATTAAACTTGAATGAGCTATAAATGCTTACAAAAACCTTTAATTTCAATGCAAAAACCATTTCCAACACTTTTGGGGTGTTAAATGCTTCAATTCCCTCTAATAAGTGTTTAATTGATCGTAATTTGCATTTATTAGGTGCATAAGACCATTTGTGTGTCAACAAAAAGAGCTAAATTACTTCATTTCTCGCAAATAAGTGATTTCTTCGCATTTTAATGGCTTATTTAACCCAAATTAAACTTGAATGAGGTATAAATGCTTACAAAAACCTTTAATTTCAATGCAAAAACCGTTTCCAACACCTTTTGGGGTGTTAAATGCTTTCAATTTCCTCTAATAACTGTTCAATTGATCGTAATTTGCATTTATTAGTTGCATAAGACCATTTGTGTCGCAAGTAAAGAGGGTAAATTACTTCATTTCTTGAAAATAAGTGATTTTCTTTCATTTTAATGGCTTATTTAACCAAAATTAAACTTAAATTAAGTATAAATGCTTACAAAACCCTTTAATTCCAATACAAAAATCATTTCCAATACCTTTTGGGGTGTTAAATGCATTCAATCCCTCTAATTAGTGTGCAATTGATCGTAATTTGCATTTAGTAGCGCTGCATAGACGACCATTTGTGGGTCACGAATAACGGAAATACTTCATTTCTCGCAACTAAGTGATTTTCTTGCATTTTAATGGTTTATTTAACCCAAATTAAACTTGAAATGAATATAAACGCTTTATAAAACCTTTAATTTCATGCAAAAAACCATTCAATACCTTTCGGCGTGTTAAATGCTTAATTCCCTCTAATAAGTGTTCAATTGATCGTAATTTGCATTTATTAGCTGCATAGACCATTTATGTCACCAATAAGAGGCTAAATTACTTCATTTTCTCGCAATAGGTGATTTCTTGTATTTTAATGGTTTATTTAACCCAATTAAACTTAAATGAAGTATAAAAACTTACAAAACGTTTTATTCAATGCAAAACCATTTCCAACACCTTTTGGGTGTTAAATTCAATTCAATTCCCTTTAATAAGTGTTCAATTGATCATATTTGCATTTATCTAGTTGCCATAAGACCATTTGTGTCATTAATTAAGAGCTCTAAATTACTTCATTTCTATAAAATAAGTTTTTCTAACATTTTAATGGCTTATTTAACCCAAATTAAACTTGGATGAGGTATAAACGCTTAAAAAAACCTTTAATTTCAATGCAAAAAACCGTTTCCAACACCTTTTGGCGTGGTTAAATGCTTTCAATTCGCTCTAATAAGTGTCCAATTGATCGTAATTGGCATTTATTAGTTACATAAGACTATTTGTGTCACGAGTTAGTAGTTAGTAAAGAGGCTCTAATATTACTTCATTTCTCACAAATAAGTGATTTTCTTGCATTTTAATGGCTTATTTAATCCAAATGAAGTATAAAAGCTTACAAAAACGTTTAATTTCAATGCAAAAAAACCATTTCCAACACCTTTTGGGGTGTTAAATGCATTCAATTCCCTCTAAAAGTGTTCAACTGATCGTAATTTGCATTTATTAGCTCCATAAGACCATTTTGTGTCCTTAATATAAAAGGCTAAATTACTTCATTTCTTGCAAATAAGTGATTTTCTTACATTTAATGGTTATTTAACCCAAGTTAAACTTGAATGAAGTAAACGCTTACAAAAACCTTTCATTTCAATGCAAAAACCATTTCCAACACCTTTTGGGGAGTTAAATGCTTTCAATTCCCTCCAATAAGTGTGCAATAGATCAAAATTTGCATTTATTGGTTGCATAAGACCATTTTGTTGAACGAATAAAGAAGATAAATCACTTCATTTCTTACAATAAGTGATTTTCTTGATTTTAATGACTTATTTAACCCAAATTAAACTTAAATTAAGTATAAATGCTTACAAAAACCTTTAATTTCAATGCAAAAACCATTTCGAACACCTTTTGGGGTGTTAAATGCATTCAATTCCCTCTAATTAGAGTGCAAATGATCAAAATTTGCAATTATTAGTTGCATAAGACCATTTGTGTCATGAATAAAGAGGCTAAATTACTTCATTTCATGCAAATAAGTGATTTTCTTGATTTTAATGGCTTATTTAACCCAAAATTAAACTTATATGAGTATAAATGCTTATAAAACGTTTAATTTTAATGCAAAAACCATTTCCAACACTTCTGGGGTGTTAAATGCATTCAATTCCCACTAATAAAGTGTTTAATTGATTGTAATTTACATTTATTAGCTGCATAAGACCATTTGTGTAGTGAATAAAGAGGCTAACTTTTTCATTTCTTGAAAATAAGTGATTTTCTTGCATTTCAATGGCTTATTTGACCAAAATTAAACTTAAATTAAGTATAAATGCTTACAAAAACCTTTAATTTCAGCACAAAAACCTTTTCCAATAACTTTTGGGGTGTGAAATGCATTCAATTCCCTCTAATAAGTGTTCTATTGATCATAATTTGCATTTATTAGTTGCATAAGACCATTTGTGTCATTAATAAAGAGGCTAATAATTTCATTTCTTACAAATAAGTGATTTTTTAGCATTTAATGGCTTATTTAACCCAAATTAAACTTGAATGAGGTATAAACGCTTACAAAAACCGTTAATTTCAATGCAAAAAACCTGTTCACAACACCTTTTGGTGGTGTTTAAATGCATTCAGTTCCTCTAATAAGTGTTCTATTGATCATGATTTGCATTTATTAGTTGCATAAGACCTTTGTATCATTAATAAAGAGGCTAAATAATTTCATTTCTTACAAATAAGTGATTTTCTAGCATTTTAACGGCTTATTTAACCCAAATTAAACTTGAATGAGGTATAAACGCTTACAAAAACTTTAAATTTCAATGCAAAAACCATTTCCAACACCTTTTGGGGTGTTAAATGCATTCAATTCCCTTTAATAAGTGTTCAATTGAACGTAATTTGCATTTATTAGCTGCATAAGACCATTTGTGTAATGAATAAAGAGGCTAAATTGCTTCATTTCTTGAAAATAAGTGATTTTCTTGCATTTTAATGGCTTATTTGACCAAAATTAAATTTAAATTAAGTATAAATGCTTACAAAAACCTTTAATTTCAAAGCAAAAACCTTTTCCAACACCTTTTGGGGTGTTAAATGCATTCAATTCCCTCTAATGAGTGTTCAATTGATCAAAATTTGCAATTATTAGTTGCATAAGACTATTTGTGTAATGAATAAAGAGGCTAATTACTTCATTTCATAAAATAAGTGATTTTCTTTCATTTTAATGGCTTATTTGACCAAAATTAAACTTAAATTAAGTATAAATGCTTACAAAAACATTTAATTTCAATGCAAAAATCATTTCCAACACCTTTTGGGGTGTTAAATGCATTCAATTCCCTCTAATAAGTGTTCAACTAATCGTAATTTGCATTTATTAGCTGCATAAGACCATTTGTGTCACAAATAAAAAGGGTAAATTACTTTAGTTCCTAAAAATAAGTGATTTTCTTGCATTTAAATGGCTTATTTAACCCAAATTAAACTTAAATTAGGTATAAATGCTTACAAAAACCTTTAATTTCAATGCAAAAACCATTTCCAACACCTTTTGGGGTGTTATATTTCTCGCAAATAATTGATTTTCTTGCATTTTAATGGCTTATTTAACCCAAATTAAACTTGAATGAAGTATAAACGGTTACAAAAACCTTTAATTTCAATGCAAAATCCATTTGCAACACCTTTTGGTGTGTCAAATGCTTTCAATTCCCTCTAATAAGTGTTCAATTGATCGTAATTTGCATTATTAGTTGCATAAGACCATTTGTGTCATTAATAAGAGGCTAAATAACTTCATTCTTGCAAATAAGTGATTTTCTAGCATTTTAATGGCTTATTTAACCCAAATTAAACTTGAATGAGGTATAAACGCTTACAAAAACCTTTAATTTCAATGAAAAACCATTTCCAACACCTTTTGGCGTGTGGTGTTAAATGCTTTCAATTCCCTCTAATAAGTGTTCAATTGATCGTTTATGCATTTATTAGTTGCATAAGACCATTTGTGTCATTTAAAGAGGCTAAAGAACTTCATTTCTTGCAAATAAGTGATTTTCTAGCATTTTAATGGCTTATTTAACCCATATTAAACTTGAATGAAGTATAAACGCTTACAAAAACCTTTAATTTCAACGCAAAAACCATTTCCAACACCTTTCGGGGTATTAAATGCATTCAATTCCCTCTAATAAGTGTTCAACTGATCGTAATTTGCATTTATTAGATGCATAAGACCATTTGTGTCCTTAATAAAGAGGCTAAATTACTTCATTTCTTGCAAATAAGTGATTTTCTTGCATTTTAATGGCTTATTTAACCCATATTAAACTTGAATGAAGTATAAACGCTTACAAAAACCTTTAATTTCAACGCAAAAACCATTTCCAACACCTTTTGGGTGTTAAATGCATTCAATTCCCTCTAATAAGTGTTCAACTAATCGTAATTTGCATTTATTAGCTGCATAAGACCATTTGTGTCCTTAATAAAGAGGCTAAATTACTTCATTTCTTGCAAATAAGTGATTTTCTTGCATTTTAATGGCTTATTTAACCCAAATTAAACTTGAATGAAGTATAAACGCTTACAAAAACCTTTAATTTCAATGCAAAATCCATTTGGAACACCTTTTGGCGTGTTAAATGCTTTCAATTCCCTCTAATAATTGTTCAATTGATCGTAATTTGCGTTTATTTGTTCCATAAGACCATTTTTGTCATGAATAAGGAGGCTAAATTACTTTATTTCTCGCAAATAAGTCATATTCTAGCATTTTAATGGCTTATTTAACCCAAATTAAACTTGAATAAGGTATAACCTTACAAAAACCTTTAATTTCAATGAAAAACCATTTCCCAACACTTTTTGGGTGTTAAAATACATTCAATTCCCTCTAATAAGTGTTCAACTGATCGTAATTTGCATTTATTAGCTGCATAAGACCATGTTGGTGTCTTAATAAAGAGCTAAATTACTTAATTTCTTGTAAATAAGTGATTTGCTTGATTTAGTGGCTTTTAACCCATATTAAACTTGAATGAAGTATAACGCTTACAAAAACCTTTAATTTCAATGCAAAAACCATTTCCAACACTTTTTGGGGTGTTAAATGCATTCAATTCCCTCTAATAAGTGTTCTATTGATCCTAATTTATATTTATTAGTTCCATAAGACATTGTGTCATTAATAAAGAGACTGAATAACTTCATTTCTTGCAAATAAGTGATTTTCTTGTATTTTAATGGCTTATTTAACCCAAATTAAACTTAAATGAAGTATAAATGCTTATAAAACGTTTAATTTCAATGCAAAAACCATTTCCAACACCTTTTGGGGTGTTAAATGCATTCAATTCCCTCTAATAAGTGTTCAACTGATCGTAATTTGCATTTATTAGCTGCATAAGACCATTTGTGTCACCAATAAAGAGGCTAAATTACTTCATTTCTCGCAAATAGGTGATTTTCTTGTATTTTAATGGTTTATTTAACCCAAATTAAACTTAAATGAAGTATAAAAACTTACAAAAACGTTTTATTTCAATGCAAAACCATTTCCACACCTTTTGGGGTTAAATGTTCAATTCCCTTTAATAAGTGTTCAATTGATCAATATTGCATTTATTAGTTGCATAAGACCATTTGTGTCATTAATTAAGAGGCTAAATTACTTCATTTCTTATAAATAAGTGATTTTCTAACATTTTAATGGCTTATTTAACCCAAATTAAACTTGGATGAGGTATAAACGCTTAAAAAAACCTTTAATTTCAATGCAAAAACCGTTTCCAACACCTTTTGGCGTTGTTTGTTTTTAAATGCTTCAATTCTCTCTAATAAACTGTCCAATTGATCGTAAATTGGCATTTATTAGTTACATAAGACTATTTGGTCACGAGTGTAAAGAGGCTCTAAATTACTTCATTTCTCACAAATAAGTGATTTTCTTGCATTTTAATGGCTTATTTAATCCAAATGAAGTATAAAAGCTTACAAAAACGTTTAATTCAATGCAAAAAAACCATTTCCAACACCTTTTGGGGTGTGTTAATGCATTCAATTCCCTCTAAGTGTTCAACTGATCGTAATTTGCATTTATTAGCTGCATAAGACCATTTGTGTCCTTAATAAAAAGGCCTAAATTACTTCATTTCTTGCAAATAAGTGATTTTCTTACATTTTAATGGGCTGATTTAACCCAAGTTAACTTGAATGAAGTATAAACGCTTACAAAAACCTTTCATTTCAATGCAAAAACCATTTCCAACACCTTTGGGGAGTTAAATGCTTTCAATTCCCTCCAATAAGTGTGCAATAGATCAAAATTTGCATTTATTGTTGCATAAGACCATTTTTGTTACGAATAAAGAAGATAAATCACTTCATTTCTTGCAAATAAGTGATTTTCTTTCATTTTAATGACTTATTTAACCCAAATTAAACTTAAATAAGTATAAATGCTTACAAAACCTTAATTTCAATGCAAAAACCATTTCAACACCTTTTGGGGTGTAAATGCATTCAATTCCCTCTAATTAGTGCAATGATCAAATTTGCAATTATTAGTTGCATTAAGACCATTTGTGTCATGAATAAAGAGGCTAAATTACTTCATTTCATGCAAATAAGTGATTTTTCTTGGATTTTATGGCTTATTTAACCCAATTAAACTTATATGAAGTATAAATGCTTATAAAAACGTTTAATTTCAATGCAAAAACCATTTCCAACACCTTCTGGGGTGTTAAATGCATTCAATTCCCACTAATAAGTGTTTAATTGATTGTAATTTACATTTATTAGCTGCATAAGACCATTTGTGTAGTGAATAAAGAGGCTAAATTATTTCATTTCTTGAAAAAAGTATTTCTTGCATATTCAATGGCTTATTTGACCAAAATTAAACTTTAAATCAAGTATAATGCTTACAAAAACCTTTAATTTCACACAAAAACCTTTTCCAATAACTTTTGGGTGTTTTAAATGCATTCAATTCCCTCTAATAAGTGTTCTATTGATCATTAATTTGCATTTATTAGTTGCATAAGACCATTTGTGTCATTAATAAAGAGGCTAAATAATTTCATTTCTTACAAATAAGTGATTTTTTAGCATTTTAATGGCTTATTTAACCCAAATTAAAACTTGAATGAGGTATAAAACGCTTACAAAAAACCGTTAATTTCAATGCAAAAACGTTCACAACCTTTTGGCGTGTTAAATGCATTCAGTTCCCTCTAATAAGTGTTCTATTGATCCTGATTTGCATTTATTAGTTGCATAAGACCATTTGTATCATTAATAAAGAGGCTAAATAATTTCATTTCTTACAAATAAGTGATTTTCTAGCATTTTAACGGCTTATTTAACCCAAATTAAACTTGAATGAGGTATAAACGCTTACAAAAACTTTAAATTTCAATGCAAAAACCATTTCAACACCTTTTGGGGTGTTAAATGCATTCAATTCCCTCTAATAAGTGTTCAATTGAACGTAATTTGCATTTATTAGCTGCATAAGACCATTTGTGTAATGAATAAAGAGGCTAAATTGCTTCATTTCTTGAAAATAAGTGATTTTCTTGCATTTTAATGGCTTATTTGACCAAAATTAAATTTAAATTAAGTATAAATGCTTACAAAAACCTTTAATTTCAAAGCAAAAACCTTTTCCAACACCTTTTGGGGTGTTAAATGCATTCAATTCCCTCTAATGAGTGTTCAATTGATCAAAATTTGCAATTATTAGTTGCATAAGACTATTTGTGTAATGAATAAAGAGGCTAAATTACTTCATTTCATAAAAATAAGTGATTTTCTTTCATTTTAATGGCTTATTTGACCAAAATTAAACTTAAATTAAGTATAAATGCTTACAAAAACATTTAATTTCAATGCAAAAATCATTTCCAACACCTTTTGGGGTGTTAAATGCATTCAATTCCCTCTAATAAGTGTTCAACTAATCGTAATTTGCATTTATTAGCTGCATAAGACCATTTGTGTCACAAATAAAAAGGGTAAATTACTTTAGTTCCTAAAAATAAGTGATTTTCTTGCATTTAAATGGCTTATTTAACCCAATTAAACTTAAATTAGGTATAAATGCTTACAAAAACCTTAATTTCAATGCAAAAACCATTTCCAACACCTTTTGGGGTGTTATATTTCTCGCAAATAATTGATTTTCTTGCATTTTAATGGCTTATTTAACCCAAATTAAACTTGAATGAAGTATAAACGGTTACACAAAAACCTTTAATTTCAATGCAAAATCCATTTGCAACACCTTTTGGTGTGCAAATGCTTTCAATTCCCTCTAATAAGTGTTCAATTGATCGTAATTTGCATTTATTAGTTGCATAAGACCATTTTGTGTCATTAATAAAGAGGCTAAATAACTTCATTTCTTGCAAATAAGTGATTTTCTAGCATTTTAATGGCTTATTTAACCCAAATTAAACTTGAATGAGGTATAAAACGCTTACAAAAACCTTTAATTTTCAATGAAAAACCATTTCCAACACCTTTTGGCGTGTTAAATGCTTTCAATTCCCTCTAATAAGTGTTCAATTGATCGTAATTTGCATTTATTAGTTGCATAAGACCATTTGTGTCATTAATAAAGAGGCTAAAGAACTTCATTTCTTGCAAATAAGTGATTTTCTAGCATTTTAATGGCTTATTTAACCCATATTAAACTTGAATGAAGTATAAACGCTTACAAAAACCTTTAATTTCAACGCAAAAACCATTTCCAACACCTTTCGGGGTATTAAATGCATTCAATTCCCTCTAATAAGTGTTCAACTGATCGTAATTTGCATTTATTAGATGCATAAGACCATTTGTGTCCTTAATAAAGAGGCTAAATTACTTCATTTCTTGCAAATAAGTGATTTTCTTGCATTTTAATGGCTTATTTAACCCATATTAAACTTGAATGAAGTATAAACGCTTACAAAAACCTTTAATTTCAACGCAAAAACCATTTCCAACACCTTTTGGGTGTTAAATGCATTCAATTCCCTCTAATAAGTGTTCAACTAATCGTAATTTGCATTTATTAGCTGCATATAAGACCATTTGTGTCCTTAATAAAGAGGCTAAATTACTTCATTTCTTGCAAATAAGTGATTTTCTTGCATTTTAATGGCTTATTTAACCCAAATTAAACTTGAATGAAGTATAAACGCTTACAAAAACCTTTAATTTCAATGCAAAATCCATTTGGAACACCTTTTGGCGTGTTAAATGCTTTCAATTCCCTCTAATAATTGTTCAATTGATCGTAATTTGCGTTTATTTGTTCCATAAGACCATTTTTGTCATGAATAAGGAGGCTAAATTACTTTATTTCTCGCAAATAAGTCATATTCTAGCATTTTAATGGCTTATTTAACCCAAATTAAACTTGAATAAGGTATAAACGCTTACAAAAACCTTTAATTTCAATGAAAAAACCATTTCCAACACTTTTTGGGGTGTTAAATACATTCAATTCCCTCTAATAAGTGTTCAACTGATCGTAATTTGCATTTATTAGCTGCATAAGACCATTTGTGTCCTTAATAAAGAGGCTAAATTACTTAATTTCTTGTAAATAAGTGATTTTCTTGCATTTTAGTGGCTTATTTAACCCATATTAAACTTGAATGAAGTATAAACGCTTACAAAAACCTTTAATTTCAATGCAAAAACCATTTCCAACACTTTTTGGGGTGTTAAATGCATTCAATTCCCTCTAATAAGTGTTCTATTGATCCTAATTTATATTTATTAGTTCCATAAGACCATTTGTGTCATTAATAAAGAGACTGAATAACTTCATTTCTTGCAAATAAGTGATTTTCTTGTATTTTAATGGCTTATTTAACCCAAATTAAACTTAAATGAAGTATAAATGCTTATAAAAACGTTTAATTTCAATGCAAAAACCATTTCCAACACCTTTTGGGGTGTTAAATGCATTCAATTCCCTCTAATAAGTGTTCAACTGATCGTAATTTGCATTTATTAGCTGCATAAGACCATTTGTGTCACCAATAAAGAGGCTAAATTACTTCATTTCTCGCAAATAGGTGATTTTCTTGTATTTTAATGGTTTATTTAACCCAAATTAAACTTAAATGAAGTATAAAAACTTACAAAAACGTTTTATTTCAATGCAAAAACCATTTCTAACACCTTTTGGGGTGTTAAATGCATTCAATTCCCTTTAATAAGTGTTCAATTGATCATAATTTGCATTTATTAGTTGCATAAGACCATTTGTGTCATTAATGAAGAGGCTAAATTACTTCATTTCTTATAAATAAGTGATTTTCTAACATTTTAATGGCTTATTTAACCCAAATTAAACTTGGATGAGGTATAAACGCTTAAAAAAACCTTTAATTTCAATACAAAAACCGTTTCCAACACCTTTTGGCGTGTTAAATGCTTTCAATTCTCTCTAATAACTGTCCAATTGATCGTAATTGGCATTTATTAGTTACATAAGACTATTTGTGTCACGAGTAAAGAGGCTAAATTACTTCATTTCTCACAAATAAGTGATTTTCTTGCATTTTAATGGCTTATTTAATCCAAATGAAGTATAAAAGCTTACAAAAACGTTTAATTTCAATGCAAAAACCATTTCCAACACCTTTTGGGGTGTTAAATGCATTCAATTCCCTCTAATAAGTGTTCAACTGATCGTAATTTGCATTTATTAGCTGCATAAGACCATTTGTGTCCTTAATAAAAAGGCTAAATTACTTCATTTCTTGCAAATAAGTGATTTTCTTACATTTTAATGGCTGATTTAACCCAAGTTAAACTTGAATGAAGTATAAACGCTTACAAAAACCTTTCATTTCAATGCAAAAACCATTTCCAACACCTTTTGGGGAGTTAAATGCTTTCAATTCCCTCCAATAAGTGTGCAATAGATCAAAATTTGCATTTATTGGTTGCATAAGACCATTTTTGTTACGAATAAAGAAGATAAATCACTTCATTTCTTGCAAATAAGTGATTTTCTTTCATTTTAATGACTTATTTAACCCAAATTAAACTTAAATTAAGTATAAATGCTTACAAAAACCTTTAATTTCAATGCAAAAACCATTTCCAACACATTTTGGGGTGTTAAATGCATTCAATTCCCTCTAATTAGAGTGCAAATGATCAAAATTTGCAATTATTAGTTGCATAAGACCATTTGTGTCATGAATAAAGAGGCTAAATTACTTCATTTCATGCAAATAAGTGATTTTCTTGGATTTTAATGGCTTATTTAACCCAAATTAAACTTATATGAAGTATAAATGCTTATAAAAACGTTTAATTTCAATGCAAAAACCATTTCCAACACCTTCTGGGGTGTTAAATGCATTCAATTCCCACTAATAAGTGTTTAATTGATTGTAATTTACATTTATTAGCTGCATAAGACCATTTGTGTAGTGAATAAAGAGGCTAAATTATTTCATTTCTTGAAAATAAGTGATTTTCTTGCATATCAATGGCTTATTTGACCAAAATTAAACTTAAATCAAGTATAAATGCTTACAAAAACCTTTAATTTCAACACAAAAACCTTTTCCAATAACTTTTGGGGTGTTAAATGCATTCAATTCCCTCTAATAAGTGTTCTATTGATCATAATTTGCATTTATTAGTTGCATAAGACCATTTGTGTCATTAATAAAGAGGCTAAATAATTTCATTTCTTACAAATAAGTGATTTTTTAGCATTTTAATGGCTTATTTAACCCAAATTAAACTTGAATGAGGTATAAACGCTTACAAAAAACCGTTAATTTCAATGCAAAAACCGTTCACAACACCTTTTGGCGTGTTAAATGCATTCAGTTCCCTCTAATAAGTGTTCTATTGATCCTGATTTGCATTTATTAGTTGCATAAGACCATTTGTATCATTAATAAAGAGGCTAAATAATTTCATTTCTTACAAATAAGTGATTTTCTAGCATTTTAACGGCTTATTTAACCCAAATTAAACTTGAATGAGGTATAAACGCTTACAAAAACTTTAAATTTCAATGCAAAAACCATTTCAACACCTTTTGGGGTGTTAAATGCATTCAATTCCCTCTAATAAGTGTTCAATTGAACGTAATTTGCATTTATTAGCTGCATAAGACCATTTGTGTAATGAATAAAGAGGCTAAATTGCTTCATTTCTTGAAAATAAGTGATTTTCTTGCATTTTAATGGCTTATTTGACCAAAATTAAATTTAAATTAAGTATAAATGCTTACAAAAACCTTTAATTTCAAAGCAAAAACCTTTTCCAACACCTTTTGGGGTGTTAAATGCATTCAATTCCCTCTAATGAGTGTTCAATTGATCAAAATTTGCAATTATTAGTTGCATAAGACTATTTGTGTAATGAATAAAGAGGCTAAATTACTTCATTTCATAAAAATAAGTGATTTTCTTTCATTTTAATGGCTTATTTGACCAAAATTAAACTTAAATTAAGTATAAATGCTTACAAAAACATTTAATTTCAATGCAAAAATCATTTCCAACACCTTTTGGGGTGTTAAATGCATTCAATTCCCTCTAATAAGTGTTCAACTAATCGTAATTTGCATTTATTAGCTGCATAAGACCATTTGTGTCACAAATAAAAAGGCTAAATTACTTTAGTTCCTAAAAATAAGTGATTTTCTTGCATTTAAATGGCTTATTTAACCCAAATTAAACTTAAATTAGGTATAAATGCTTACAAAAACCTTTAATTTCAATGCAAAAACCATTTCCAACACCTTTTGGGGTGTTATATTTCTCGCAAATAATTGATTTTCTTGCATTTAATGGCTTATTTAACCCAAATTAAACTTGAATGAAGTATAAACGGTTACAAAAACCTTTAATTTCAATGCAAAATCCATTTGCAACACCTTTTGGTGTGTCAAATGCTTTCAATTCCCTCTAATAAGTGTTCAATTGATCGTAATTTGCATTTATTAGTTGCATAAGACCATTTGTGTCATTAATAAAGAGGCTAAATAACTTCATTTCTTGCAAATAAGTGATTTTCTAGCATTTTAATGGCTTATTTAACCCAAATTAAACTTGAATGAGGTATAAACGCTTACAAAAACCTTTAATTTCAATGAAAAAACCATTTCCAACACCTTTTGGCGTGTTAAATGCTTTCAATTCCCTCTAATAAGTGTTCAATTGATCGTAATTTGCATTTATTGGTTGCATAAGACCATTTGTGTCATTAATAAAGAGGCTAAAGAACTTCATTTCTTGCAAATAAGTGATTTTCTAGCATTTTAATGGCTTATTTAACCCATATTAAACTTGAATGAAGTATAAACGCTTACAAAAACCTTTAATTTCAACGCAAAAACCATTTCCAACACCTTTTGGGGTATTAAATGCATTCAATTCCCTCTAATAAGTGTTCAACTGATCGTAATTTGCATTTATTAGATGCATAAGACCATTTGTGTCCTTAATAAAGAGGCTAAATTACTTCATTTCTTGCAAATAAGTGATTTTCTTGCATTTTAATGGCTTATTTAACCCATATTAAACTTGAATGAAGTAAAACGCTTACAAAAACCTTTAATTTCAACGCAAAAACCATTTCCAACACCTTTTGGGTGTTAAATGCATTCAATTCCCTCTAATAAGTGTTCAACTGATCGTAATTTGCATTTATTAGCTGCCATAAGACCATTTGTGTCCTTAATAAAGAGGCTAAATTACTTCATTTCTTGCAAATAAGTGATTTTCTTGCATTTTAATGGCTTATTTAACCCAAATTAAACTTGAATGAAGTATAAACGCTTACAAAAACCTTTAATTTCAATGCAAAATCCATTTGGAACACCTTTTGGCGTGTTAAATGCTTTCAATTCCCTCTAATAAGTGTTCAATTGATCGTAATTTGCGTTTATTTGTTCCATAAGACCATTTCTGTCATGAATAAGGAGGCTAAATTACTTTATTTCTCGCAAATAAGTCATATTCTAGCATTTTAATGGCTTATTTAACCCAAATTAAACTTGAATAAGGTATAAACGCTTACAAAAACCTTTAATTTCAATGAAAAAACCATTTCCAACACTTTTTGGGGTGTTAAATACATTCAATTCCCTCTAATAAGTGTTCAACTGATCGTAATTTGCATTTATTAGCTGCATAAGACCATTTGTGTCCTTAATAAAGAGGCTAAATTACTTAATTTCTTGTAAATAAGTGATTTTCTTGCATTTTAGTGGCTTATTTAACCCATATTAAACTTGAATGAAGTATAAACGCTTACAAAAACCTTTAATTTCAATGCAAAAACCATTTCCAACACTTTTTGGGGTGTTAAATGCATTCAATTCCTCTAATAAGTGTCTCTTGATCCTAATTTATTTATTAGTTCCATAAGACCATTTGTGTCATTAATAAAGAGACTGAATAACTTCATTTCTTGCAATAAGTGATTTTCTTGTATTTTAATGGCTTATTTAACCCAAATTAAACTTGCAGGAGGTATAAATGCTTACAAAAACCTTTAATTTCAATGCAAAAACCATTTCCAACACCTTTTGGCGTGTTAAATGCTTTCAATTCGCTCTAATAAGTGTTTAATTGATCGTAATTTGCGTTTATTAGTTGCATAAGACCATTTGTGTCACGAATAAAGAGGTTAAATTACTTCATTTCTCGCAAATAAGTAATTTTCTTGCATTTTAATGGTTTATTTAACTCAAATTAAACTTAAATGCAGTATAAAAGCTTACAAAAACGTTTCATTTCAATGCAAAAACCACTTCCAACACCTTTTGGGGTGTTAAATGCATTCAATTCCCTCTAATAAGTGTTCAATTGATCGTAATTTACATTTATTAGTTGCATAAGACCATTTGTGTCACGAATAACGAGGCTAAATAACTTCATTTCTCGCAAATAAGTGATTTTCTAGCATTTTAATGGCTTATTTAACCCAAATTAAACTTGAATGAGGTATAAACGGTTACAAAAACCTTTAATTTCAATGAAAAAACCATTTCCAATACCTTTTGGCGTGTTAAATGCTTTCAATTCCCACTAATAAGTGTTCAATTGATCGTAATTTGCATTTATTAGTTGCATAAGACCATTTGTGTCACGAATAAAGAGGCTAAATTACTTCATTTCTCGCAAATAAGTGATTTTCTTGCATTTTAATGGCTTATTTAACTCAAATTAAACTTAAATGAAGTATAAAAGCTTACAAAAACGTTTAATTTCAATGCAAAAACCATTTCCAACACCTTTTGGGGTGTTAAATGCATTCAATTCCCTCTAATAAGTGTTCAATTGATCGTAATTTGCATTTATTAGTTGCATAAGACTATTTGTGTCACGAATAAAGAGGTTAAATTACTTCATTTCTCGCAAATAATTGATTTTCTTGCATTTTAATGGCTTATTTAACCCAAATTAAACTTGAATGAAGTATAAACGGTTACAAA
Organism: Carallia brachiata; assembly: GCA_021464245.1. Taxonomy (NCBI): domain Eukaryota; kingdom Viridiplantae; phylum Streptophyta; class Magnoliopsida; order Malpighiales; family Rhizophoraceae; genus Carallia; species Carallia brachiata. The sequence continues at coordinate 2,578,301 of JADCRB010000028.1, read as the reverse complement.
AACCTTTAATTTCAATGCAAAATCCATTCGCAACACCTTTTGGCGTGTTAAATGCTTTCAATTCCCTCTAATAAGTGTTCAATTGATCGTAATTTGCATTTATTAGTTGCATAAGACCATTTGTGTCATTAATAAAGAGGCTAAATAACTTCATTTCTTGCAAATAAGTGATTTCTAGCATGTATGGCTTATTTAACCCAATTAAAACTTGAAATGAGGAATACGCTTACAAAAACCTTTAATTTCAATGAAAAAACCAGTTTCCAACACCTTTTGGCTGTTTGAAATGCTTTCAATTCCCTCTAATAAGTGTTCAATTGATCGTAATTTTGCATTTTATTAGTTGCATAAGACCATTTGCGTCACGAATAAAGAGGTTAAATTACTTCATTTCTTGCAAATAAGTGATTTTCTTGCATTTTAATGGCTTATTTAACCCAAATTAAACATAAATGAAGTATAAAAGCTTACAAAAACATTTAATTTCAATGCAAAAACCATTTCCAACACCTTTTAGTATGTTAAATGCTTTCAATTCCCTCTAATAAGTGTTCAATTGATCGTAATTTGCATTTATTAGTTGCATAAGACCATTTGTGTCATTAATAAAGAGGCTAAATAACTTCATTTCTTGCAAATAAGTGATTTTCTAGTATTTTAATATCTTATTTAACCCAAATTAAACTTGCAAGAGGTATAAACGCTTACAAAAACCATTAATTTCAATGCAAAAACCATTTCCAACACCTTTTGGCGTGTTAAATGCTTTCAATTCCCTCTAATAAGTGTTCAATTGATCGTAATTTGCGTTTATTAGTTCCATAAGACCATTTGTGTCATAAATAAAGAGGCTAAAGAACTTCATTTCTTGCAAATAAGTGATTTTCTAGTATTTTAATGGCTTATTTAACCCAAATTAAACTTGAATGAGGTATAAACGCTTACAAAAACCATTGAATTTCAATGTAAAAACCATTTCCAACACCTTTTGGCGTGTTAAATGCTTTCAATTCCCTCTAATAAGTGTTCAATTGATCGTAATTTGCGTTTATTAGTTCCATAAGACCATTTGTGTCACGAATAAAGAGGCTAAATTACTTCATTTCTCGCAAATAAGTAATTTTCTTGCATTTTAATGGCTTATTTAATCCAAATTAAACATAAATGAAGTATAAAAGCTTACAAAAACGTTTAATTTCAATGCAAAAACCATTTCCAACACCTTTTGGGGTGTTAAATGCATTCAATTCCCTCTAATAAGTGTTCAACTTATCGTAATTTGCATTTATTAGCTGCATAAGACCATTTGTGTAATGAATAAAGAGGCTAAATTACTTCATTTCTTGCAAACAAGAAATTTTCTTGCATTTTAATGGCTTATTTAACCCAAATTAAACTTGAATGAAGTATAAACGCTTACAAAGACCTTTAATTTCAATGCAAAATCCATTTGCAACACCTTTTGGCGTGTTAAATGCTTTCAATTCCCTCTATTAAGTGTTCAATTTACCGTAATTTGCGTTTATTTGTTCCATAAGACCATTTGTGTCATGAATAAAGAGGCTAAATTACTTGATTTCTCGCAAATAAGTGATTTTCTAGCATTTTAATGGCTTATTTAACCCAAATTAAACTTGATTGAGGTACAAACACTTACAAAAACCTTTAATTTCAATGCAAAAACCATTTCCAACACATTTTGGGGTGTTAAATGCATTCAATTCCCTCTAATAAGTGTTCAACTTATCGTAATTTGCATTTACTAGCTGCATAAGACCATTTGTGTAATGAATAATGAGGCTAAATTACTTCATTTCTTAAAAATAAGTGATTTTCTTGCATTTTAATGGCTTATTTAACCCAAATTAAACATGAATGAAGTATAAACGCTTACAAAAACCTTTAATTTCAATGCAAAAACCATTTCCAACACCTTTTGGGGTGTTAAATGCATTCAATTCCCTCTAATAAGTGTTCTATTGATCCTAATTTGCGTTTATTAGTTGCATAAGACCATTTGTGTCATTAATAAAGAGGCTAAATAACTTCATTTCTTACAAATAAGTGATTTTCTAGTATTTTAATGGCTTATTTAATCCAAATTAAACTTGCAGGAGGTATAAACGCTTACAAAAACCTTGAATTTCAATGCAAAAACCATTTCCAACACCTTTTGGCGCGTTAAATGCTTTCAATTCCCTCTAATAAGTGTTCAATTGATCGTAATTTGCGTTTATTAGTTCCATAAGACTATTTATGTCATGAATAAAGAGAATAAAATACTTCATTTCTCGCAAATAAGTGATTTTCTTGTATTTTAATGGCTTATTTAACCCAAATTAAACCTGCAGGAGGTATAAACGCTTACAAAAACCTTTAATTTCAATGCAAAAACCATTTCCAACACCTTTTGGCGGGTTAAATGCTTTCAATTCCCTCTAATAAGTATTCAATTGATCGTAATTTGCGTTTATTAGTTCCATAAGACCATTTGTGTCATGATTAAAGAGAATAAAATACTTGATTTCTCGCAAATAAGTGATTTTCTTGCATTTTAATGGCTTATTTAACCTAAATTAAACTTAAATGAAGTATAAAAGCTTACAAAAACGTTTAATTCAAATGCAAAAACCATTTCCAACACCTTTTGGGGTGTTAAATGCATTCAATTCCCTCGAATAAGTGTTCAATTGATCGTAATTTGCATTTGGTAGCTGCATAAGACCATTTGTGTAATGAATAATGAGGCTAAATTACTTCATTTCTTGAAAATAAGTGGTTTTCTTGCATTTTAATGGCTTATTTGACCAAAATTAAACTTAAATTAAGTATGAATGCTTCCAAAAACCATTAATTTCAATACAAAAACCTTTTCCAATACCTTTTGGGGTGTTAAATGCATTCAATTCCCTATAATAAGTGTTCTATTGATCCTAATTTGCATTTATTAGTTGCATAAGACCATGTGATCAGGTAGGGGCTCTAAAAGGGCTAATAACTTCATTCTTGCAAATAAGTGATTTTATAGCATTTTAATGGCTTATTAACCCAAATTAAACTTGAAGAGGTATAAACGCTTTACAAAAACCTTGAATTTCAATGCAAAAACCATTTCCAACACCTTTTAGCGTGTTAAATGCTTTCAATCCCCTCTAATAAGTGTTCAATTGATCGTAATTTGCGTTTATTAGTTCCATAAGATCATTTGTGTCACGAATAAAGAGGCTAAATTACTTCATTTCTCGCAAATAAGTGATTTTCTTCCATTTTAATGGCTTATTTAACCCAAATTAAACTTAAATGAAGTATAAAAGCTTACAAAAATGTTTAATTTCAATGCAAAAACCATTTCCAACACCTTCTAGGGTGTTAAATACATTTAATTCCCTCTAATAAGTGTTCAACTGATCGTAATTTGCATTTATTAGCTGCATAAGACCATTTGTGTCCTTAATAAAGAGGCTAAATTACTTCATTTCTTGCAAATAAGTGATTTTTTTGCATTTTAATGGCTTATTTAACTCAAATTAAACTTGAATGAAGTATAAACGCTTACAAAAACCTTTAATTTCAATGCAAAATCCATTTGCAACACCTTTTGGCGTGTTAAATGCTTTCATTTCCCTCTAATAAGTGTTCAATTGATCGTAATTTGCATTTATTAGTTGCATAAGACCCTTTGTGTCATTAATAAAGAGGCTAAATAACTTCATTTCTTGCAAATAAGTGATTTTCTAGCATTTTAATAGCTTATTTAACCCAAATTAAACTTGAATGAGGTATAAACGCTTACAAAAACCTTTAATTTGAATGAAAAAACCATTTCCAATACCTTTTGGCGTGTTAAATGCTTTCAATTCCCTCTAATAAGTGTTCAATTGATCGTAATTTGCATTTATTAGTTGCATAAGACCATTTGTGTCGCGAATAAAGAGGCTAAATTACTTCATTTCTCGCAAATAAGTGATTTTCTTGCATTTTAATGGCTTATTTAACTCAAATTAAACTTAAATGAAGTATAAAAGTTTACAAAAACGTTTAATTTCAATGCAAAAACCATTTCCAACACCGTTTGGGGTGTTAAATGCATATAATTCCCTCTAATAAGTGTTCAATTGATCGTAATTTGCATTTATTAGCTGCATAAGACCATTGTGTCGAATAAAGAGGCTAAATTACTTCATTTCATGAAAATAAGTGATTTTCTTG
>JADCRB010000028.1:2446830-2569426 GCA_021464245.1 Carallia brachiata | reverse complement strand
GTCACGAATAAAGAGGCGAAATCACTTCATTTCTTGCAAATAAGTGATTTTCTTGCATTTTAATGACTTATTTAACCCAAATTAAACTTAAATTAAGTATAAATGCTTACAAAAACTTTTAATTTCAATGCAAAACAGTTCCAACACCTTTTTGGGTGTTAAATGCATTCAATTTCCCTCTAATTAGTGTGCAATTGATCAAATTTCAATTATTAGTTGCATAAGACCATTTGTGTCATGAACAAGAGGCTAAATTTACTTTCATGCAATAAGTGATTTCTCTTTTCTTCGTTTTAATGGCTTATTTAACCCAATTAAACTTAAATGAAGTATAATGCTTACAAAAACGTTTAATTTCAATGCAAAAACCATTTCCAACACCTTTTGGGGTGTTAAATGCATTCAATTCCCTCTAATAAGTGTTCAATTGATCGTAATTTGCATTTATTAGCTGCATAAGACCATTTGTGTAACGAATAAAGAGGCTAAATTACTTCATTTCTTGAAAATAAGTGATTTTCTTGCATTTTAATGGCTTATTTGACCAAAATTAAACTTAAATTAAGTATAAATGCTTACAAAAACCTTTAATTTCAATACAAAAGCCTTTTCCAACACCTTTTGGGGTGTTAAATGCATTCAATTCCCTCTTATAAGTGTTCAATTGATCATAATTTGCATTTATTAGTAGCATAAGACCATTTGTGTCATGAATAAAGAGGCTAAATTACTTCATTTCATGCAAATAAGTGATTTTCTGGATTTAATGGCTTATTTAACCAAATTAAACTTAAATGAAGTATAAATGCGTACAAAAATGTTTAATTTCAATGCAAAAACCATTTCCAACACCTTTTGGGGTGTTAAATGCATTCAATTCCCTCTAATAAGTGTTCAGTTGATCGTAATTTGCATTTGTTAGCTGCATAAGACCATTTGTGATCACAAATAAAGAGGCTAAATTACTTTATTTCTTGAAAATAAGTGATTTTCTTGCATTTTAATGGCTTATTTGACAAAAATTAAACTTAAATTAAGCATAAATGCTTACAAAAACCTTTAATTTCAATACAAAAACCTTTTCCAACACATTTTGGGGTGTTAAATGCATTCAATTCCCTCTAATAAGTGTTCAATTGATCATAATTTGCATTTATTAGTTGCATAAGACCATTTGTGTCATGAATAAAGAGGCTAAATTACTTCATTTCTTGCAAATAAGTGATTTTCTTGCATTTTAATGGCTTATTTAACCCAAATTAAACTTGAATGAAGTTTAAATGCTTAAAAAAAACCTTTAATTTCAATGCAAAAACCATTTCCAACACCTTTTGGGGTGTTAAATGCATTCAAATCACTCTAATAAGTGTTCAATTGATCGTAATTTGCATTTATTAGTTGCATAAGACCATTTGTGTCACGAATAAAGAGGCTAAATCACTTCATTTCTTGCAAATAAGTGATTTTCTTCCATTTTAATGACTTATTTAACCCAAATTAAACTTAAATTAAGTATAAATGCTTGCAAAAAGTTTTAATTTCAATGCTAAAAGCATTCCAACACCTTTTGGGTGTTAAATGCATTCAATTCCCTAATAGTGTTCAATTGATCGTAATTTGCATTTATTAGTTGCATAACACCATTTGTGTCATGAATAAAGAGGCTAAATTACTTCATTCCACACAAATAAGTGATTTTCTTGGATTTTAATGGCTTATTTAACCCAAATTACACATAAATGAAGTATAAATGCTTACACAAAGGTTTAATTTTAATGCAAAAACAATTTGCAACACCTTTTGGGGTGTTAAATGTATTCAATTCCCTCTAATAAGTGTTCAATTGATCGTAATTTACATTTATTAGCTGAATAAGACCATGTGTGTAACGAATAAAGATGCTAAATTACTTCATTTCTTGAAAATAAGTTATTTTCTTGTATTTTAATGGCTTATTTGACCAAAATTAAAGTTAAATTAAGTATAAATACTTACAAAAACCTTTAATTTCAATACAAAAACCTTTTCCAACACCTTTTGGGGTGTTAAATGCATTCAATTCCCTCTTATAAGTGTTCAATTGATCATAGTTTGCATTTATTAGTTGCATAAGACCATTTGTGTCATGAATAAAGAGGCTAAGTTACTTCGTTTCTTACAAATAAGTGATTTTCTTGCATTTTAATGGCTTATTTAACCCAAATTAAACTTGAATGAAGTTTAAATGCTTAAAAAAACCTTTAATTTCAATGCAAAAACCATTTCCAACACCTTTTGGGGTGTTAAATGCATTCAATTCCCTCTAATAAGTGTTCAATTGATTGTAATTTGCGTTTATTAGTTGCATAAGACCATTTCTGTCACGAATAAAGAGGCTAAATCACTTCATTTCTTGCAAATAAGTGATTTTCTTGCATTTTAATGACTTATTTAACCCAAATTAAACTTAAATTAAGTATAAATGCTTACAAAAACTTTTAATTTCAATGCAAAAAACATTTTGCAACACCTTTTGGGGTGTTAAATGCATTCAATTCCCTCTAATTAGTGTGCAATTGATCAAAATTTCAATTATTAGTTGCATAAGACCATTTCTGTCATGAACAAAGAGGCTAAATTACTTCATTTCATGCAAATAAGTGATTTTCTTCGCTTTTAATGGCTTATTTAACCCAAATTAAACTTAAATGAAGTATAAATGCTTACAAAAACGTTTAATGTCAATGCAAAAACCATTTCCAACACCTTTTGGGGTGTTAAATGCATTCAATTCCCTCTAATAAGTGTTCAATTGATCGTAATTTGCATTTGTTAGCTGCATAAGACCATTTGTGATCACAAATAAAGAGGCTAAATTACTTTATTTCTTGAAAATAAGTGATTTTCTTGCATTTAAATGGCTTACTTAACCCAAATTAAACTTAAATTAAGCATAAATGCTTAGAAAAACCTTTAATTTCAATGTAAAAACCATTTCCAACACCTTTTCGGGTGTTAAATGCTTTCAATTCCCTCCAATAAGTGTGCAATTGATCAAAATTTGCATTTATTGGTTGCATAAGACCATTTGTGTCACGAATAGAGAGGCTAAATCGCTTCATTTCTTGCAAATAAGTGATTTTTTTGTATTTTAATGGCTTATTTGACCAAATTTAAAGTTAAATTAAGTATAAATGCTTACAAAAACCGTTAATTTCAATACAAAAACCTTTTCCAACACCTTTTGGGGTGTTAAATGCATTCAATTCCCTCTTATAAGTGTTCAATTGATCATAATTTGCATTTATTAGTTGCATAAGACCATTTGTGTCATGAATAAAGAGGCTAAGTTACTTCGTTTCTTACAAATAAGTGATTTTCTTGCATTTTAATGGCTTATTTAACCCAAATTAAACTTGAATGAAGTTTAAATGCTTAAAAAAACCTTTAATTTCAATGCAAAAACCATTTCCAACACCTTTTGGGTTGTTAAATGCATTCAATTCCCTCTAATAAGTGTTCAATTGATCGTAATTTGCATTTATTAGCTGCATAAGACCATTTGTGTCACAAATAAAGAGGCTAAATTACTTTATTTCTTGAAAATAAGTGATTTTCTTGCATTTTAATGGCTTATTTGACAAAAATTAAACTTAAATTAAGCATAAATGCTTACAAAAACCTTTAATTTCAATACAAAAACCTTTTCCAACACATTTTGGGGTGTTAAATGCATTCAATTCCCTCTAATAAGTGTTCAATTGATCATAATTTGCATTTATTAGTTGCATAAGACCATTTGTGTCATGAATAAAGAGGCTAAATTACTTCATTTCTTGCAAATAAGTGATTTTCTTGCATTTTAATGGCTTATTTAACCCAAATTAAACTTGAATGAAATTTAAATGCTTAAAAAAACCTTTAATTTCAACGCAAAAACCATTTCCAACACCTTTTGGGGTGTTAAATGCATTCAATTCCCTTCAATAAGTGTGCAATTGATCAAAATTTGCAATTATTAGTTGCGTAAGACCATTTGTGTCAGGAATAAAGAGGCTAAATTACTACATTTCATGCAAATAAGTGATTTTCTTGGATTTTAATGGCTTATTTAACCCAAATTAAACATAAATGAAGAATAAATGCTTACAAAAACGTTTAATTTCAATGCAAAAACCATTTCCAACACTTTTTGGGGTGTTAAATACATTCAATTCCCTCTAATAAGTGTTCAATTGATCGTAATTTGCATTTATTAGCTGCATAAGACCATTTGTGTAACGAATAAAGATGCTAAATTACTTCATTTCTTGAAAATAAGTGATTTTTATGCATTTTAATGGCTTATTTGATCAAAATTAAACTTAAATTAAGTATAAATGCTTACAAAAACCTTTAATTTCGATGTAAAAACCATTTCCAACACCTTTTGGGGTGTTAAATGCTTTCAATTCCCTTTAATAAGTGTGCAATTGATCAAAATTCGCATTTGTTGGTTGCATAAGACCATTTGTGTCACGAATAAAGAGGCTAAATCACTTCATTTCTTGCAAATAAGTGATTTTCTTGCATTTTAATGACTTATTTAACCAAATTAAACTTAAATTAAGTATAAATGCTTACAAAAACTTTTAATTTCAATGCAAAAACCATTTCCAACACCTTTTGGGGTTTTAAATGCATTCAATTCCCTCTAATTAGTGTGAAATTGATCAAAATTTACAATTATTAGTTGCATAAGACCATTTGTGTCATGAATAAAGAGGCTAAATTTCTTCATTTCTTGAAAATAAGTGATTTTCTTGCATTTTAATGGCTTATTTCACCCAAATTAAACTTAAATAAAGTATAAATGCTTACGAAAACGTTTAATTTCAATGCAAAAACCATTTTCAACACCTTTTGGGGTGTTAAATGCATTAAATTCCCTCTAATAAGTGTTCAATTGATCGTAATTTGCATTTATTAGCTGCATAAGACCATTTGTGTAACGAATAAAGATGCTAAATTACATCATTTTTTGAAAATAAGCGATTTTCTTGCATTTTAATGGCTTATTTGACCAAAATTAAACTTAAATTAAATATAAATGCTTACAAAAACCTTTAATTTCAATGTAAAAACCATTTCCAACACCTTTTGGGGTGTTTAATGACTTAAATTTATTGGTTGCATAAGACCATTTGTGTCACGAATAAAGAGGCTAAATCACTTCATTTCTTGCAAAGAAGTGATTTTCTTGCATTTTAATGACTTATTTAACCCAAATTAAACTTAAATTAAGTATAAATGCTTACAAAAACTTTTAATTTCAATGCAAAAGCCATTTCCAACACCTTTTGGGGTGTTAAATGCATTCAATTCCCTCTAATAAGTGTTCAATTAATCGTAATTTGCATTTATCAGCTGAATAAGACCATGTGTGTAACGAATAAAGATGCTAAATTACTTCATTTCTTGAAAATAAGTTATTTTCTTGTATTTTAATGGCTTATTTGACCAAAATTAAAGTTAAATTGAGTATAAATGCTTACAAAAACCTTTAACTTCAATACAAAAACCTTTTCCAACACCTTTTGGGGTGTTAAATGCATTCAATTCCCTCTAATAAGTGTTCAATTGATCGTAATTTGCATTTATTAGCTGCATAAGACCATTTGTGTCACAAATAAAGAGGCTAAATTACTTTATTTCTTGAAAATAAGTGATTTTCTTGCATTTAAATGACTTATTTAACCCAAATTATACTTAAATTAACCATAAATGCTTACAAAAACCTTTAATTTCAATATAAAAACCATTTCCAACACCTTTTGGGGTGTTAAATGCTTTCAATTCCCTTCAATAAGTGTGCAATTGATCAAAATTTGCATTTATTGGTTGCATAAGACCATTTGTGTCATGAATAAAGAGGCTAAATCACTTCATTTTTTGCAAATAAGTGATTTTCTTGCATTTTAATGACTTATTTAACCCAAATTAAACTTAAATTAAGTATAAATGCTTACAAAAACTTTTAATTTCAATGCAAAAACCATTTCCAACACCTTTTGGGGTGTTAAATGCATTCAATTCCCTCTAATTAGTGTGCAATTGATCAAAATTTGAATTATTAGTTGCATAAGACCATTTGTGTCATGAATAAAGAGGCTAAATTACTTCATTTCATGCAAATAAGTGATTTTCTTGGATTTTAATGGCTTATTTAACCCAAATTATACATAAATGAAGTATAAATGCTTACAAAAACGTTTAATTTCAATGTACAAAACCATTTCCAACACCTTTTGGGGTGTTAAATGCATCAATTCCCTCTAATAAGTGTTCAATTGATTGTAATTTGCATTTATTAGCTGCATAAGACCATTTGTGTAACGAATAAAGATGCTAAATTGCTTCATTTCTTGAAAAGAAGTGATTTTCTTGCATTTTACTGGCTTATTTGACCAAAATTAAACTTAAATTAAGTATAAATGCTTACAAAAACCTTTAATTTCAATACAAAAACCTTTTCCAACACCTTTTGGGGTGTTAAATGCATTCAATTCCCTCTAATAAGTGTTCAATTGATCGTAATTTGCATTTATTAGCTGCATAAGACCATTTGTGTCATAAATAAAGAGGCTAAATTACTTTATTTCTTGAAAATAAGTGATTTTCTTGCATTTAAATGACTTATTTAACCCAAATTACTTAAATTAACCATAAATGCTTACAAAAACCTTTAATTTCAATATAAAAACCATTTCCAACACCTTTTGTGATGGCAACCAAGGTAGCATTAAGACCAATTCAAGGGATCCTTTGCACATTCTAGATGGACCGATCACGAGAAGTAGAGCTAAAAAGCTCAAGGAGGCTCTAAGTGCTTTGGTGAAGGATGCTTGGGCCACAAGCAACGTGCATGAAGGCTGCCTTGGCATTCAAGGAGTTTCTTGGATGTTAAGCAAAGCATTTGGAGGTCAAGATTACTCGGTGGTGCCTCAAGTTTATGTCAACATGGTTCGAGTGCAAGAAGACAAGTTTGGGCCGACATGAGTAATTGGGCCTAGTGCATACACGGCTATGTATGAACTGATTTGGATGTTAAATTTAGGATTTTAATTAATGTTTTGGGCTGGACAATGTTTTAGTTAAGCCCAATCCTTTTCCAAGTAGGAATTAGCTTTAATTCTCAAGTTTCTAGTTGAATTAGGTTTTCCTTATTGGTGTAGGAACTTGGTTTTCTAGTTTTAGTTGTCTTTTGTTTTGAAAACCCTAGTTACTTGGGTTTGCCTATAAATAGGCTTGTAAGACTCTTATTTTGGGGAGAATTTTGATGAATTGAGAATTAGAACAATTGTTCTTTGGAGTTTCAAAACTCTTTTACCGAACTTATCAAGGATACCTCCTTGTGGCGTTCAACCTAGACTTATCACCCTCCTTCTTCCTTTTCTAGGGTGTGGCGTCTACAAATCTTCTTATACCTTTGGTTCGCGTCTCCATATAGACGTTGGGTCAAGGTTCCTTCAAACCTGACTTGGCTTTCCTTGGGTTGTGATTTCAATCTCGTTCGTGGGTCTTTCGGTGTATCCGTGGGGTTTGCGTCTCCCTATAGGCGTTGGGTCTTCCCGGTGCTATCCGCGGGGTTCGCATCAGTTGGTATCAGAGCCAGGTTCTAGGTCAGGTTTGCGTATCCAAAGTTTTATTTTTTGTGTTTTCCATTGTGTTCCTAACCCTAGGTTTGTGTCTATTCATCTTTGTCTTCTTTGTTTTGTTGTTCAGTTTCTATTCCAGAAAATTAGAAAAAAAAAATAAACCCTAGTGTGTTCTTTGTCTTTTGTTCGCGTGTTCTTTGCTGAAAAAAAAAAAAAAAAAAAAAAAACCCTAAGTCTTTGTGTTTCCGCGCGTCTGTCTGCCAGATTTGACGTCTGTTCAGTAATTTTGCTATAACTTCTTCTATACAACTCCAAATTGAGTGATTCCAGTTGCGTGTAAAAGCTAACATATAGGGCTACAACTGTTGTGTTTTGAGAAAAGCCCAGTTCGATTGGAATCTTAGCCAAAATCGAGTTCGAAGTCAGCGCTCAATATCTGTCCTGATTGGGAAAAAGTGAGAAACCCTAGTCCGCCCAATCTAAACCTTCTTTTGTGTTTCCTAGTGGTTATTTGAATCAGTTTTTGTTACTTTCCAGCAAGTTTAACCAAAAAAAAAAAAAAAAGAGTTCTGGCCATATTAACAAAAAAAAAAAAAATTATTTGGCCAAATTACTTGTGTGGACAGTTTGTACCAAACCCTTTCCCCTTGTTGTTTTTCCTTCAGTCTTTAGTTCTAGTTGTTGCAAGGAGTTTGTAAACTGATTTTTTTTATTTGGTTCTTGGCTCCAAAGAACTTAGAGTGAGGAACAATTGAGTGGAAAAAGGCAAGAGTGTGAGTTGCATTGGAGAGAAAAGCCAAATTGATTTGTGTGCAAACACGAGAGATTGAGTGTCATACGTGAGTAGTGGAGTGCAAACACGTGAGGGAGTGTTTGTGAGGTCCTTTCTAACATAATTTTGCAGGTTTAAACATGTCTACAGACCATGGCAAAGGTGTTTTGGAGGAAGGATCAGCTAATGAATCATTCAAGATCAGAGCAGTGGAACAACAATTTGAGCGTATTTTCATGCTTTTTGATGAGATGAGAGATAAATTTGAAAGACAAGAAGTTGCCATAGCCAATTTGCAGCAGGGGCAGCACCAAAGAGTTCCCAATGCACGTGGGAATGGTGGAGAACGTTATGAAGCACACTTTGAGGATGACTTTGTTGACGATGATCAAGCCTCCAATTATAGTGTGGGTAGAATGGCGCGTGGTAGAGAAGAGAGAGGTAGACGTGAAATGGGCCGTGGAGGTAGAGGAGATAGGAACATTGGGAGATGGGAACAAGATCGCAACCTTGGAAGCATCAAAATGAAGATTCCTCCATTTCAAGGCAAAAGCGATCCTGATGCTTACTTGGAGTGGGAAAAGAAGGTAGAACTTGTGTTCGACTGCCATGATTACTCTGAGGAGAAGAAGGTGAAGTTGGCAGCAGTGGAGTTCACTGATTATGCCATAGTTTGGTGGGATCAGTTGGTGATCAATCGTCGAAGGAATCGAGAGCGTCCCATTGACAATTGGGAAGAAATGAAGGCTGTGATGAGGAAACGGTTTGTTCCATCACATTACTACCGTGACCTCTATCAAAGGCTTCAAGGCCTTACCCAAGGCTCCAAGAGTGTGGAGGAGTACCATAAGGAGATGGAGATAGCTATGATCCGTGCCAATGTTGAGGAAGATCGAGAAGCTACAATGGCTAGATTTCTGCAAGGATTGAACCGAGACATTGCCAATATAGTGGAGCTGCAACATTATGTGGAGATTGAAGACATGGTGCACATGGCCATGAAGGTAGAGAGGCAACTCAAGAGGAAGAGCACTACTACCCGTGTAGGGCAGAATTTGGGTCCCTCTTCAGCATGGAAACCGAATTGGAGCAAGAAGGATGATAAAGCCTTTTCCAAGTCTAAGGCTGAACCTACAAAGCCTAAGGAGGTGGGAGGCAGCAAAGAGAAGGGCAAGGTAGAGACTTCTCAAGACCGAAACCGCGACATTAGGTGTTTTCGATGCTTGGGAAGAGGGCACATTGCCTCACAATGCCCTAACAAGCGTGCTATGAGAGAGGATGGTGAAATTGAATCCGAGGCTGATTCGGATGATGATTCCATGCCACCCTTGGATGATGCTGATGATGGAGTAGAGTACCCAGTTGACGGTGAAATGCTAGTAGCTCGGAGAGCTTTGAATGCTCAAGTGAAGGAAGGCGATGAAGTGCAACGGGACAACATCTTTCACACGAGATGCCACATCCAAAATAAGGTATGTAGTGTGATTATTGATGGTGGTAGTTGTACTAACGTGGCTAGCACTTTGTTGGTAGAGAAGCTGAGTTTACCTACAATCAAGCACCTAAGGCCATACAAGCTTCAATGGCTCAATGATAGTGGTGAGGTGAAGGTGAACAAGCAAGTATTGATTTCCTTCTCTATTGGACGTTACAAGGATGAGGTGTTGTGTGATGTGGTGCCAATGCATGCTGGACATTTGCTACTTGGTCGCCCATGGCAATATGATAGGAGGGTGACCCATGATGGCTTCAAGAACCGGTACACATTCACGATGGATGGGAAACCAATTACTCTTGTACCTTTGAGTCCAAGACAAGTATATGAAGATCAGTTGAGAGTGAAAAAAGAGAGTGACAACACTAGTCAAAAGAACGAGGTAAAAAGTGAGAGTGAGAGCAAAGCAAAAGGGGAGCAATCTGAGAGTTGTGCAAAGAAAAAGAGTGAGGGAACTACAAAAGGTGAGACAAGTGATAAAAATGGTCGAAAAGAGAGAAAGTCATTGAGTGTGATAGCAAAAGAGAGGGATGTCAAGGCTGCCTACTTGGCCGAGACACCTATGGTCCTTCTTTTGTATAAGGAGGCCTTTCTTAACACTAACGAACATGATTTGTCTTTGCCTAGTGTGGTTCGTATTCTTTTGCAGGAATTTGAAGATGTATTTCCCGAGGAGGTGCCCGATGGCTTGCCACCAATTAGGGGAATTGAACATCAAATTGATTTCGTTCCCGGGGCTTCAATTCCAAATCGACCAGCCTACAGGAGCAACCCCGAGGAGACCAAGGAGCTCCAACGACAAGTTGCTGAGTTGATGAAGAAAGGTTATGTGAGGGAGAGCATGAGCCCATGTGCAGTCCCTGTGTTACTTGTGCCTAAGAAGGATGGAACGTGGAGAATGTGCATTGATTGCCGAGCGGTCAACAAAATCACTGTAAAGTATCGCCATCCCATTCCTAGGTTAGATGACATGTTGGATGAATTGCATGGTTCTTGTGTGTTCTCCAAAATTGATCTTAAAAGTGGATATCATCAAATTAGAATGAAAGAGGGAGATGAGTGGAAAACTGCTTTCAAAACTAAATATGGATTGTACGAGTGGTTGGTTATGCCATTTGGTTTGACTAATGCACCTAGTACATTCATGAGGTTGATGAATCATGTGTTGCGTGCTTTCATTGGTAGATTTGTTGTTGTTTATTTTGATGATATTCTGATCTATAGTAAGGATTTGCATGAGCATGTTGAGCATTTGAGATGTGTGTTGGAGGTGTTGAGGAAGGAGACATTGTATGCTAACCTTAAGAAATGTACATTTTGCACAAATCAAGTTGTTTTCTTAGGTTATGTGGTCAGTTCCAAAGGCATTGAAGTGGATGAAGAGAAGGTAAAGGCTATTCGTGATTGGCCTACACCTAAGACCATTTCGGAGGTGCGTAGTTTTCATGGCTTGGCTAGCTTCTACCGAAGGTTTGTCAAGGATTTTAGCACCCTAGCCGCACCATTGACGGAGATAGTGAAGAAGAGTGTTGGATTCAAGTGGGGAAGCGAGCAAGAGAGTGCTTTTAATTTGATTAAAGAAAAACTAATTTCTGCACCTTTACTTGCTTTACCTAATTTTTCTAAGACTTTTGAGGTTGAGTGTGATGCTTCAGGTATAGGAATAGGGGCTGTTTTGATGCAAGAGCGGCGCCCCATTGCATTCTTCAGTGAGAAGTTGAGTGGAGCAGCACTTAACTACCCGACATATGACAAGGAGATGTATGCATTGGTGAGAGCTTTGGAGACTTGGCAGCACTACCTGTGGCCTAAGGAGTTCGTGATTCACACTGATCATGAGTCCTTGAAGCACCTTAAGGGTCAAGGTAAGTTGAATAAGCGACATGCTAAGTGGGTGGAGTTCATAGAGACGTTCCCATATGTGATCAAGTACAAGCAAGGCAAAGAGAACGTTGTGGCTGATGCATTGTCGCGAAGGTATGCCCTAATCTCTACTTTGAATACTAAGTTGTTGGGATTTGAGTACATCAAAGATTTATATGCTAATGATCCTGACTTTGCTAATGTGTTCGAAGCTTGTGAGAAAGGAGCATTTGGGAAGTTCTATAGGCATGAGGGATTCTTATTTAGAGAGAATAGATTGTGTGTGCCTAAGAGCTCTTTAAGGGAGTTGCTGGTGAGAGAAGCTCATGGGGTGGTTTAATGGGACACTTTGGTGTTAGGAAGACTTTAGATGTACTGATTGAGCATTTCTTTTGGCCGCATATGAGAAGAGACGTCGAGAGGGTATGTGATAGGTGTGTCACATGCAAGCAAGCCAAGTCTAGAGTCTTACCCCATGGTCTTTATACCCCTTTGCCCATACCTAGTGAACCTTGGGTAGACATATCTATGGACTTCGTTTTGGGTTTGCCTAGGTCGAGGAAGGGTAGGGATTCTGTTTTTGTGGTTGTTGACAGGTTCTCGAAGATGGCGCACTTCATTCCGTGTCACAAGAGTGATGATGCAACCAATGTGGCTGATTTGTTCTTTCGAGATAGTGAGGTTGCATGGTGTGCCAAGGTCCATTGTTTCAGATCGAGATGTGAAGTTCTTGAGTTACTTCTGGAAAACATTGTGGGGAAAGTTGGGAACCAAACTCTTGTTCTCGACTACTTGTCATCCTCAGACTGATGGACAAACCGAAGTGGTGAATAGAACGTTGACCACATTGCTGCGTTCTGTCATCCAAAAGAACTTGAAGAATTGGGAGGAGTGTTTGCCACATGTGGAGTTTGCATATAATAGGAGTGTCCATTCAGCTACCAATTGCTCTCCATTTGAGGTTGTGTATGGCTTCAATCCACTTACACCATTGGATTTGTTGCCTTTGCCAGTTGAGGAGCGAGCTAGTTTAGATGGAAAGAAGAAGGCTGAGATGGTCAAGCAGTTGCACGAGCAGGTGCGACAACACATCCAGAAGAGGACCGAACAATATACTAATCAAGCCAACAAAGGGCGAAAGAAGGTTGTATTCGAACCTGGAGATTGGGTTTGGGTGCATATGCGAAAAGAGAGGTTTCCTGCTCAAAGGCGTTCCAAGTTGCAACCAAGAGGCGATGGACCATTTCAAGTGCTTGAACGCATCAATGACAACGCCTACAAGTTGGACCTTCCAGGTGAGTATAGTGTGAGTGCTACATTTAATGTTTCTGACCTTTCTCCTTTTGATGTAGGTGACGATTTGAGGACAAATCCTTTTGAGGAGAGGGGGAATGATGGCAACCAAGGTAGCATTAAGACCAATTCAAGGGATCCTTTGCACATTCTAGATGGACCGATCACGAGAAGTAGAGCTAAAAAGCTCAAGGAGGCTCTAAGTGCTTTGGTGAAGGATGCTTGGGCCACAAGCAACGTGCATGAAGGCTGCCTTGGCATTCAAGGAGTTTCTTGGATGTTAAGCAAAGCATTTGGAGGTCAAGATTACTCGGTGGTGCCTCAAGTTTATGTCAACATGGTTCGAGTGCAAGAAGACAAGTTTGGGCCGACATGAGTAATTGGGCCTAGTGCATACACGGCTATGTATGAACTGATTTGGATGTTAAATTTAGGATTTTAATTAATGTTTTGGGCTGGACAATGTTTTAGTTAAGCCCAATCCTTTTCCAAGTAGGAATTAGCTTTAATTCTCAAGTTTCTAGTTGAATTAGGTTTTCCTTATTGGTGTAGGAACTTGGTTTTCTAGTTTTAGTTGTCTTTTGTTTTGAAAACCCTAGTTACTTGGGTTTGCCTATAAATAGGCTTGTAAGACTCTTATTTTGGGAGAATTTTGATGAATTGAGAATTAGAACAATTGTTCTTTGGAGTTTCAAAACTCTTTTACCGAACTTATCAAGGATACCTCCTTGTGGCGTTCAACCTAGACTTATCACCCTCCTTCTTCCTTTTCTAGGGTGTGGCGTCTACAAATCTTCTTATACCTTTGGTTCGCGTCTCCATATAGACGTTGGGTCAAGGTTCCTTCAAACCTGACTTGGCTTTCCTTGGGTTGTGATTTCAATCTCGTTCGTGGGTCTTTCGGTGTATCCGTGGGGTTTGCGTCTCCCTATAGGCGTTGGGTCTTCCGGTGCTATCCGCGGGGTTCGCATCATTTTGGGGTGTTAAATGCTTTCAATTCCCTTCAATAAGTGTGCAATTGATCAAAATTTGCATTTATTGGTTGCATAAGACCATTTGTGTCATGAATAAAGAGGCTAAATCACTTCATTTTTTGCAAATAAGTGATTTTCTTGCATTTTAATGACTTATTTAACCCAAATTAAACTTAAATTAAGTATAAATGCTTACAAAAACTTTTAATTTCAATGCAAAAACCATTTCCAACACCTTTTGGGGTGTTAAATGCATTCAATTCCCTCTAATTAGTGTGCAATTGATCAAAATTTGAAATTATTAGTTGCATAAGACCATTTGTGTCATGAATAAAGAGGCTAAATTACTTCATTTCATGCAAATAAGTGATTTTCTTGGATTTTAATGGCTTATTTAACCCAAATTATACATAAATGAAGTATAAATGCTTACAAAAACGTTTAATTTCAATGTACAAACCATTTCCAACACCTTTTGGGGTGTTAAATGCATTCAATTCCCTCTAATAAGTGTTCAATTGATTGTAATTTGCATTTATTAGCTGCATAAGACCATTTGTGTAACGAATAAAGATGCTAAATTGCTTCATTTCTTGAAAAGAAGTGATTTTCTTGCATTTTAATGGCTTATTTGACCAAAATTAAATTTAAATTAGGTATAAATGCTTACAAAAACCTTTAATTTCAATACAAAAACCTTTTCCAACACCTTTTCGGTGTTAAATGCATTCAATTCCTTCTAATAAGTGTTCAGTTGATCATAATTTGCATTTATTAGTTGAATAAGGCCATTTGTGTCATGAATAAAGAGGCTAAATTACTTCATTTTGTTGCAAATAAGTGATTTTCTTGCATTTTAATGGCTTATTTAACCTAAATTAAGCTTGAATATAGTTTAAATGCTTAAAAAAACCTTTAATTTCAATGCAAAAACCATTTCAAACACCTTTTGGGGTGTTAAATGCATTCAATTCCCTCTAATAAGTGTTCAATTGATCGTAATTTGCATTTATTAGCTGCATAAGACCATTTGTGTTATGAATAAAGAGGCTAAATTACTTCATTTCTTGCAAATAAGTGATTTTCTTGCATTTTAATGGCTTATTTAACCCAAATTAAATTTGAATGAAGTTTAAATGGTTAAAAAAACCTTTAAATTCAATGCAAAAACTATTTCCAACAAATTTTGGGGTGTTAAATGCATTCAATTCCCTCTAATAAGTGTTCAATTGCTCGTAATTTGCATTTATTAGCTGCATAAGACCATTTGTGTCACAAATAAAGAGGCTAAATTACTTTATTTCTTGAAAATAAGTGATTTTCTTGCATTTAAATGGCTTATTTAACCCAAATTAAACTTAAATTAAGCATAAATGCTTACAAAAACCTTTAATTTCAATGTAAAACTATTTCCATCACCTTTNATTTCAACACCTTTTGGGGTGTTAAATGCTTCATTCCCTCCAACAGGTGTGCAATTGATCAAAATTTGCATTTATTGTTGCATAAGACCATTTGTGTCACGAATAAAGAGGCTAAATCACTTCATTCTTGCAAATAAGTGATTTTCTTGCATTTTAATGACTTATTTAACCCAAATTAAACTTAAATTAAGTATAAATGCTTACAAAAACTTTTAATTTCAATGCAAAAACCATTTCCAACACCTTTTGGGGTGTTAAATGCATTCAATTCCCTCTAATAGTGTGCAATTGATCAAAATTTGCATTATTAGTTGCATAAGACCATTTGTGTCATAAAGAGGCTAAATTACTTCATTTCATGCAAATAAGTGATTTTCTTGGATTTTAATGGCTTATTTAACCCAAATTAAACATAAATGAAGTATAAATGCTTACAAAAACTTTAATTTCAATGCAAAAACCATTTCAACACCTTTTGGGGTGTTAAATGCATTCAATTCCCTCTAATAAGTGTTCAATTGATCGTAATTTGCATTTATTAGCTGCATAAGACCATTTGTGTAACGAATAAAGAGGCTAAATTACTTATTTCTTGAAAATAAGTGATTTTCTTGCATTTAATGGCTTATTTAACCCAAATTAAACTTAAATTAAGTAAAATGCTTACAAAAACCTTTTCCACACCTTTTGGGGTGTTAAATGCATTCAATTCCCTCTAATAAGTTCAATTGATCATAATTTGCATTTATTAGTTGCATAAGACCATTTGTGTCACAATAAAGAGGCTAAATTACTTTTTCTTGAAAATAAGTGATTTTCTTGCATTTAATGCTTATTTAACCCAAATTAAACTTAAATTAAGCATAAATGCTTACAAAAACCTTTAATTTCAATGTAAAAACCATTTCCAACACCTTTTGGGGTGTTAAATGCTTTCAATTCCCTCAATAAGTGTGCAATTGATCAAAATTTGCATTTATTGGTTGCATAAGACCATTTGTGTCACGAATAAAGAGGCTAAATCACTTCATTCTTGCAAATAAGTGATTTTCTTGCATTTTAATGACTTATTTAACCCAAATTAAACTTAAATTAAGTATAAATGCTTACAAAAACTTTTAATTTCAATGCAAAAACCATTTCCAACACCTTTTGGGGTGTTAAATGCATTCAATTCCCTCTAATTAGTGTGCAATTGATCAAAATTTGCATTTATTAGTTGCATAAGACCATTTGTGTCGAATAAAGAGGCTAAATTACTTATTTCTTGAAAATAAGTGATTTTCTTGCATTTTAATGGCTTTTTAACCCAAATTAAACTTAAATAATTAAATGCTTACAAAAACCTTTAATTTCAATGCAAAAACCATTTCCAACACCTTTTGGGGTGTTAAATGCATTCAATTCCCTCTAATAAGTGTTCAATTGATCGTAATTTGCATTTATTAGCTGCATAAGACCATTTGTGTAACGAATAAAGATGCTAAATTACTTCATTTCTTGAAAATAAGTGATTTTCTTGCATTTTAATGGCTTATTTGACCAAAATTAAACTTAAATTAAGTATAAATGCTTACAAAAACCTTTAATTTCAATACAAAAACCATTTCCAACACCTTTTGGGGTGTTAAATGCATTCAATTCCCTCTAATAAGTGTTCAATTGATCATAATTTGCATTTATTAGTTGCATAAGACCATTTGTGTCATGAATAAAGAGGCTAAATTACTTCATTTCTTGCAAATAAGTGATTTTCTTGCATTTTAATGGCTTATTTAACCCAAATTAAACTTGAATGAAGTTTAAATGCTTAAAAAAACCTTTAATTTCAATGCAAAAACCATTTCCAACACCTTTTGGGGTGTTAAATGCATTCAATTCCCTCTAATAAGTTCAATTGATCGTAATTTGCATTTATTAGCTGCATAAGACCATTTGTGTCAAATAAAGAGGCTAAATTACTTTATTTCTTGAAAATAAGTGATTTTCTTGCATTTAAATGGCTTATTTAACCCAAATTAAACTTAAATTAAGCATAAATGCTTACAAAAACCTTTAATTTCAATGTAAAAACCATTTCCAACACCTTTTGGGGTGTTAAATGCTTTCAATTCCCTCCAATAAGTGTGCAATTGATCAAAATTTGCATATATTAGTTGCATAAGACCATTTGTGTCACGAATAAAGAGGCTAAATCACTTCATTTCTTACAAATAAGTGATTTTCTTGCATTTTAATGACTTATTTAACCCAAATTAAACTTAAATTAAGTATAAATGCTTACAAAAACTTTTAATTTCAATGCAAAAACCATTTCCAACACCTTTTGGGGTGTTAAATGCATTCAATTCCCTCTAATTAGTGTGCAATTGATCAAAATTTGCAATTATTAGTTGCATAAGACCATTTGTGTCATGAATAAAGAGGCTAAATTACTTCATTTCATGCAAATAAGTGATTTTCTTGGATTTTAATGGCTTATTTAACCCAAATTAAACTTAAATGAAGTTAAATGCTTAAAAAACCTTTAATTTCAATGCAAAAACCATTTCCAACACCTTTTGGGGTGTTAAATGCATTCAATTCCCTCTAATAAGTGTTCAATTGATCGTAATTTGCATTTATTAGCTGCATAAGACCATTTGTGTAACGAATAAAGATGCTAAATTTTATTTCTTGAAAATAAGTGATTTTCTTGCATTTTAATGGCTTATTTGACCAAAATTAAACTTAAATTAAGCATAAATGCTTACAAAAACCTTTAATTTCAATACAAAAACCTTTCCAACACCTTTTGGGTGTTAAATGCATTCAATTCCCTCTAATAAGTGTTCAATTGATCATAATTTGCATTATTAGTTGCATAAGACCATTTGTGTCATGAATAAAGAGGTAAATTACTTTTTCTTGCAAATAAGTGATTTTTTGCATTTTAATGGCTTATTTAACCCAAATTAAACTTAATTAAGTTTAAATGCTTACAAAAACCTTAATTTCAATGCAAAAACCATTTCCAACACCTTTTGGGGTGTTAAATGCTTTCAACTCTCCAACAAGTGTGCAATTGATCAAAATTTGCATTTATTGGTTGCATAAGACCATTTGTGTCACGAATAAAGAGGCTAAATCTTCATTTCTTGCAAATAAGTGATTTTCTTGCATTTTAATGACTTATTTAACCCAAATTAAACTTAAATTAAGTAAAATGCTTACAAAAACTTTAATTTCAATGCAAAAACCATTTCCAAGACATTTTGGGGTGTTAAATGCATTCAATTCCCTCTAATTAGTATGCAATTGATCAAAATTTGCACTTATTAGTTGCATAAGACCTTTTGTGTCATGAATAAAGAGGCTAAATTACTTCATTTTTTGCAAATAAGTGATTTTCTTGGATTTTAATGGCTTATTTAACCCAAATTAAACTTGAATGAAGTTTAAATGCTTAAAAAAACCTTTAATTTCAATGCAAAAACCATTTCCAAGACATTTTGGGGTGTTAAATGCATTCAATTCCCTTAATAAGTGTTCAATTTATCGTATTTGCATTTATTAGTGCATAAGACCATTTGTGTCACAATAAAGAGGCTAAATTACTTTATTTCTTGAAAATAAGTGATTTTCTTGCATTTAAATGGCTTATTTAACCCAAATTAAACTTAAATTTAAGCATAAATGCTTACAAAAACCTTTACTTTCAATGTAAAAACCATTTCCAACACCTTTTGGGGTGTTAAATGCTTTCAATTCTCTCCAACAAGTGTGCAATTGATCAAAATTTGCATTTATTGGTTGCATAAGACCATTTGTGTCAGAAAAAGAGGCTAAATCACTTCATTTCTTAAATAAGTGATTTTCTTGCATTTTAATGACTTATTTAACCCAAATTAAACTTAAATTAGATATAAATGCTTACAAAAACTTTTAATTTCAATGCAAAAACCATTTCCAACACCTTTTGGGGTGTTAAATGCATTCAATTCCCTCTAATTAGTGTGCAATTGATCAAAATTTGCATTTATTAGTTGCATAAGACCATTTGTGTCATGAATAAAGAGGCTAAATTACTTCATTTCATGCAAATAAGTGATTTTCTTGGTTTTAATGGCTTATTTAACCCAAATTAAACTTAAATGAAGTATAAATGCTTACAAAAACGTTTAATTTCAATGCAAAAACCATTTCCAACACCTTTTGGGGTGTTAAATGCATTCAATTCCCTCTAATAAGTGTTCAATTGATCGTAATTTGCATTTATTAGCTGCATAAGACCATTTGTGTAACGAATAAAGAGCTAAATTACTTTATTTCTTGAAAATAAGTGATTTTCTTGCATTTTAATGGCTTATTTGACCAAAATTAAACTTAAATTAAGCATAAATGCTTACAAAAACCTTTAATTCCAATACAAAAACCTTTTCCAACACCTTTTGGGGTGTTAAATGCATTCAATTCCCTCTTATAAGTGTTCAATTTATCATAATTTGCAATTATTAGTTGCATAAGACCATTTGTGTCATGAATAAAGAGGTTAAATTACTTCATTTCTTGCAAGTAAGTGATTTTTTTGTATTTTAATGGCTTATTTAACCCAAATAAAACTTGAATGAAGTTTAAATGCTTAAAAAAACCCTTAATTTCAATGCAAAAACCATTTCCAAGACATTTTGGGGTGTTAAATGCATTCAATTCCCTCTAATAAGTGTTCAATTTATCGTAATGTACATTTATTAGCTGCATAATACCATTTGTGTCACAAATAAAGAGGCTAAATTACTTTATTTCTTGAAAATAAGTGATTTTCTTGCATTTAAATGGCTTTTTTGACCAAAATTAAACTTAAATTAAGCATAAATGCTTACAAAAACCTTTACTTTCAATGTAAAAACCATTTCCAACACCTTTTGGGTGTTAAATGCTTTCAATTCTCTCCAACAAGTGTGCAATTGATCAAAATTTGCATTTATTGGTTGCATAAGACCATTTGTGTCACGAATAAAGAGGCTAAATCACTTCATTTCTTGCAAATAAGTGATTTTCTTGCATTTTAATGACTTATTTAACCCAAATTAAACTTAAATTAAGTATAAATGCTTACAAAAACCTTTAATTTCAATGCAAAAACCATTTCCAACACCTTTTGGGGTGTTAAATGCATTCAATTCCCTCTAATTAGTGTGCAATTGATCAAAATTTGCAATTATTAGTTGCATAAGACCATTTGTGTCATGAATAAAGAGGCTAAATTACTTCATTTCATGCAAATAAGTGATTTTCTTGGATTTTAATGGCTTATTTAACCCAAATTAAACTAAATGAAGTATAAATGCTTNAATAAAAGAGGCTAAAATCACTTCATTTCTTGCAAATAAGTGATTTTCTTGCATTTTAATGACTTATTTAACCCAAATTAAACTTAAATTAAGTATAAATGCTTACAAAAACTTTTAATTTCAATGCAAAAACCATTTCCAACATCTTTTGGGGTGTTAAATGCATTCAATTCCCTCTAATTAGTGTGCAATTGATCAAAATTTGCAATTATTAGTTGCATAAGACCATTTGTGTCATGAATAAAGAGGCTAAATTACTTCATTTCATGCAAATAAGTGATTTTCTTGGATTTTAATGGCTTATTTAACCCAAATTAAACTTAAATGAAGTATAAATGCTTACAAAAACGTTTAATTTCAATGCAAAAACCATTTCCAACACCTTTTGGGTGTTAAATGCATTCAATTCCCTCTAATAAGTGTTCAATTGATCGTAATTTGCATTTATTAGCTGCATAAGACCATTTGTGTAACGAATAAAAATGCTAAATTACTTTATTTCTTGAAAATAAGTGATTTTCTTGCATTTTAATGGCTTTTTTGACCAAAATTAAACTTAAATTAATTATAAATGCTTACAAAAACCTTTAATTTCAATACAAAAACATTTTCCAACACCTTTTGGGGTGTTAAATGCATTCAATTCCCTCTAATAAGTGTTCAATTGATCATAATTTGCATTTATTAGTTGCATAAGTCCATTTGTGTCATGAATAAAGAGGCTAAATTACTTCATTTCTTGCAAATAAGTGATTTTCTTGCATTTTAATCGCTTATTTAACCCAAATTAAACTTGAATGAAGTTTAAATGCTTAAAAAAACCTTTCATTTCAATGCAAAAACCATTTCCAACACCTTTTGTTTGGGTGTTAAATGCATTCAATTCCCTCTATATAAGTGTTCAATTGATCGTTAATTTGCATTTATTAGCTGCATAAGACCATTTGTGTAACGAAAATAAGGTGCTAAATTACTTTATTTCTTGAAAATAAGTGATTTTTTGCATTTTAATTGCTTATTTGACCCAAATTAAACTTAAATTAAGTTAAATGCTTACAAAAACCTTTAATTCAATACAAAACCTTTTCCAACACCTTTTGGGTGTGTTAAATGCATTCAATTCCTCTAATAAGTGTTCAATTGATCATAATTTGCATTTATTAGTTGCATAAGACCATTTTGTCACAAATAAAGAGGCTAAATTACTTATTTCTTGAAAATAAGTGATTTTCTTGCATTTAAATGGCTTATTTAACCCAAATTAAACTTAAATTAAGCATAAATGCTTACAAAAACCTTTACTTCAATGTAAAAACCATTTCCAACACCTTTTGGGGTGTTAAATGCTTTCAATTCCCTCCAATAGGTGTGCAATTGATCAAATTTGCATTTATTGGTTGCATAAGACCATTTGTGTCAATAAAGAGGCTAAATCACTTCATTTCTTGCAAAAAGTGATTTTCTTGCATTTTAATGACTTATTTAACCCAAATTAACTTAAATTAAGTATAAATGCTTACAAAAACTTTTAATTTCAATCAAAAACCTTTCCAACACTTTTGGGAGTTAAATGAATTCAATTGCCTCTAATTAGTGTGCAATTGATTAAAATTTGCACTTATTAGTTGCATAAGACCATTTGTGTCATGAATAAGAGGCTAAATTACTTCATTTCATGCAAATAAGTGATTTTCTTGGATTTTAATGGCTTATTTAACCCAAATTAAACTTGAATGACGTTTAAATGCTTAAAAAACCTTTAATTTCAATGCAAAAAACCATTTCCAAGACATTTTGGGGTGTTAAATGCATTCAATTCCCTTTAATAGTGTTCAATTTATCATATTTTGCATTTATTAGCTGCATAAGACCATTTGTGTCAAACAAAAGAGCCTAAATTACTTATTTCTTGAAAATAAATGATTTTCTTGCATTTAAATGGCTTATTTAACCCAAATTAAACTTAAATTAAGCATAAATGCTTACAAAAACCTTTACTTTCAATGTAAAAAACCATTTCCAACACCTTTTGGGGTGTTTTAAATGCTTTCAATTCTCTCCAACAAGTGTGCAATTGATCAAAATTTGCATTTATTGGTTGCATAAGACCATTTGTGTCACGAATATAATAAAGAGGCCTAAATCAGTTCATTTCTTACAAATAAGTGTGATTTTCTTGCATTTTGATGACTTATTTAACCCAAATTAATCTTAATTAGATCTAATGCTTACAAAAAACTTTTAATTTCAATGCAAAAACCATTTCCAACACCTTTTGGGGTGTTAAATGTATTCAATTCCCTCTATAAGTGTTCAATTGATCGTAATTTGCATTTATTAGCTGGATAAGACCATTTGTGTATCGAAATAAAGATGTAAATTACTTAATTTCATGAAAATAAGTGATTTCTTGCATTTTAATGGCTTATTTGACCAAAATTAAACTTAAATTAAGTAATAAATGTTAAAAACCCTTTAATTTCATACAAAAGCCTTTTCCAACACCTTTTGGGGTGTGAAATGCATTCAATTCCCTCTTATAAGTGTTCAATTGATCATAATTTGCATTTATTAGTAGCATAAGACCATTTGTGTCATGAATAAGAGGCTAAATTACTTCATTTCATGCAAATAAGTGATTTTCTTGGATTTTAATGTATCTTATTTAACCCAAATTAAACTTAAATGAAGTATAAATGCTTACAAAAAACGTTTAATTTCAATGCAAAAACCATTTCCAACACCTTTTGGGGTGTTTAAATGCATTCAATTCCCTCTAAAGTGTTCAATTGATCGTAATTGCATTTATTAGCTGCATAAGACCATTTGTGTAACGGAAAATATATATAAAGATGCTTATATTACTTCATTTTTTGAAAATAAGTGATATTCTTGTATTTTAATGGCTTATTTGACCAAAATTAAAGTTAAATTAAGTATAAATGCTTACAAAAACCTTTAATTTCAATACAAAAACCTTTTCCAACACCTTTTGGGGTGTTAAATGCATTCAATTTCCTCTTATAAGTGTTCAATTTATCATAATTTGCATTTATTAGTTGCATAAGACCATTTGTGTCATGAATAAAAAGGTTAAATTACTTCATTTCTTGCAAGTAAGTGATTTTTTTGTATTTTAATGGCTTATTTAACCCAAATAAAACTTGAATGAAGTTTAAATGCTTAAAAAAACCTTTAATTTCAATGCAAAAACCATTTCCAACACCTTGTAGGGCGTTAAATGCATTCAATTCCCTCTAATAAGTGTTCAATTGATCGTAATTTGCATTTATTAGCTGCATAAGACCATTTGTGTCTCAAATAAAGAGGCTAAATTACTTTATTTCTTGAAAATAAGTGATTTTCTTGCATTTAAATGGCTTATTTAACCCAAATTAAACTTAAATTAAGCATAAATGCTTACAAAAACCTTTACTTTCAATGTAAAAACCATTTCCAACACCTTTTGGGGTGTTAAATGCTTTCAATTCCCTTCAATAAGTGTGCAATTGTTCAAAATTTGCATTTATTGGCTGCATAAGACCATTTGTGTCACGAATAAAGAGACTAAATCACTTCATTTCTTGCAAATAAGTGATTTTCTTGCATTTTAATGACTTATTTAACCCAAATTAAACTTAAATTAAGTATAAATGCTTACAAAAACTTTTAATTTCAATGCAAAAACCATTTCCAACACCTTTTGGGGTGTTAAATGCATTCAATTCCCTCTAATTAGTGTGCAATTGATCAAAATTTTCAATTATTTGTTGCATAAGACCATTTGTGTCATGAATAAAGAGTCTAAATTACTTCATTTCATGCAAATAAGTGATTTTCTTGGATGTTAATGGCTTATTTAACCCAAATTAAACATAAATGAAGTATAAATGTGTACAAAAACGTTTAATTTCAACGCAAAAATCATTTCCAACACCTTTTGGGGTGTTAAATGCATTCAATTCCCTCTAATAAGTGTTCAATTGATCGTAATTTACATTTATTAGCTGCATAAGACCATTTGTGTAACGAATAAAGATGCTAAATTACTTCATTTTTTGAAAATAAGTGATTTTCTTGCATTTTAATGCCTTATTTGACCAAAATTAAACTTAAATGAAGTATAAATGCTTACAAAAACCTTTAATTTCAATACAGAAACCTTTTCCAAAACCTTTTGGGGTGTTAAATGCATTGAATTCCCTCTAATAAGTGTTCAATTAATCATAATTTGCATTTATTAGTTGCATAAGACCATTTGTGTCATGAATAAAGAGGCTAAATTACTTCATTTCTTGCAAATAAGTGATTTTCTTGATTTTAATGGCTTATTTAGCCCAAATTAAACTTAAATGAAGTATTGATGCTTACAAAAACGTTTAATTTCAATGCAAAAACCATTTCCAACACCTTTTGGGGTGTTAAATGCATTCAATTCCCTCTAATAAGTGTTCAATTGATCGTAATTTGCATTTATTAGCTGCATAAGACCATTTGTGTCACAAATAAAGAGGCTAAATTACTTTATTTCTTGAAAATGAGTGATTTTCTTGAATTTAAATGGCTTATTTAACCCAAATTAAACTTAAATTAAGCATAAATGCTTACAAAAACCTTTAATTTCAATGTAAAAACCATTTCCAAGACCTTTTGGGGTGTTAAATGCTTTCAATTCCCTCCAATAAGTGTGCAATTGATCAAAATTTGCATTTATTGGTTGCATAAAACCATTTGTGTCACGAATAAAGAGGCTAAATCACTGCATTTCTTGCAAATAAGTGATTTTCTTGCATTTTAATGACTTATTTAACCCAAATTAAACTTAAATTAAGTATAAATGCTTACAAAAACTTTTAATTTCAATGCAAAAACCATTTCCAACACCTTTTGGGGTGTTAAATGCATTCAATTCCCTCTAATTAGTTGCAATTGATCAAAATTTGCAATTATTAGTTGCATAAGACTATTTGTGTCATGAATAAAGAGGCTAAATTACTTCATTCATGCAAATAAGTGATTTTCTTGGATTTTAATGGCTTATTTAACCCAAATTAAACTTAAATGAAGTATAAATGCTTACAAAAACGTTTAATTTCAATGCAAAAACCATTTCCAACACCTTTTGGGGTGTTAAATGCATTCAATTCCCTCTAATAAATGTTCAACTGATCGTAATTTGCATTTATTAACAGCATAAGACCATTTGTGTAACGAATAAAGATGCTAAATCACTTCATTTCTTGAAAATAAGTGATTTTCTTGCATTTTAATGGCTTATTTGACCAAAATTAAACTTAAATTAAGTATAAATGCTTACAAAAACCTTTATTTTCAATACAAAAACCATTTCCAACACCTTTTGGGGTGTTAAATGCATTCAATTCCCTCTAATAAGTGTTCAATTGATCATAATTTGCATTTATTAGTTGCATAAGACCATTTGTGTCATGAATAAAGAGGCTAAATTACTTCATTTCTTGCAAATAAGTGATTTTCTTGCATTTTAATGGCTTATTTATCCCAAATTAAACTTGAATGAAGTTTAAATGCTTAAAAAAACCTTTAATTTAAATGCAAAAATCATTTCCAACACCTTTTGGGGCGTTAAATGCATTCAATTCCCTCTAATAAGTGTTTAATTGATCGTAATTTGTATTTATTAGCCGCATAAGACCATTTGTGTCACAAATAAAGAGGCTAAATTACTTTATTTCTTAAAAATAAGTGATTTTCTTGCATTTCAATGGCTTATTTAACCCAAATTAAACTTAAATGAAGTTTAAATGCTTAAAAAAACCTTTAATTTCAATGCAAAAATCATTTCCAACACCTTTTAGGGCGTTAAATGCATTCAATTCCCTCTAATAAGTGTTCAATTGATCATAATTTGCATTTATTAGTTGCATAAGACCATTTGTGTCATGAATAAAGAGGCTAAATTACTTCATTTCTTGCAAATAAGTGATTTTCTTGGATTTTAATGGCTTATTTAGCCCAAATTAAACTTAAATGAAGTATTGATGCTTACAAAAACGTTTAATTTCAATGCAAAAACCATTTCCAACACCTTTTGGGGTGTTAAATGCATTCAATTCCCTCTAATAAGTGTTCAATTGATCGTAATTTGCATTTATTAGCTGGATAAGACCATTTGTGTATCGAATAAAGATGCTAAATTACTTAATTTCATGAAAATAAGTGATTTTCTTGCATTTTAATGGCTTATTTGACCAAAATTAAACTTAAATTAAGTATAAATGCTTACAAAACCCTTTAATTTCAATACAAAAGCCTTTTCCAACACCTTTTGGGGTGTTAAATGCATTCAATTCCCTCTTATAAGTGTTCAATTGATCGTAATTTGCATTTATTAGTAGCATAAGACCATTTGTGTCATGAATAAAGAGGCTAAATTACTTCATTTCATGCAAATAAGTGATTTTCTTGGATTTTAATGGCTTATTTAACCCAAATTAAACTTAAATGAAGTATAAATGCTTACAAAAACGTTTTAATTTCAATGCAAAAAACCATTTCCAACACCTTTGGGGTGTTAAATGCATTCAATTCCCTCTAATAAGTGTTCAATTGATCGTAATTTGCATTTATTAGCTGCATAAGACCATTTGTGTAACGAATAAAGATGCTAAATTACTTCATTTTTTGAAAATAAGTGATATTCTTGTATTTTAATGGCTTATTTGACCAAAATTAAAGTTAAATTAAGTATAAATGCTTACAAAAACCTTTAATTTCAATACAAAAACCTTTTGCAACACCTTTTGGGGTGTTAAATGCATTCAATTTCCTCTTATAAGTGTTCAATTTATCATAATTTGCATTTATTAGTTGCATAAGACCATTTGTGTCATGAATAAAAAGGTTAAATTACTTCATTTCTTGCAAGTAAGTGATTTTTTTGTATTTTAATGGCTTATTTAACCCAAATAAAACTTGAATGAAGTTTAAATGCTTAAAAAACCTTTAATTTCAATACAAAAACCATTTCCAACACCTTGTAGGGCGTTAAATGCATTCAATTCCCTCTAATAAGTGTTCAATTGATCGTAATTTGTATTTATTAGCCGCATAAGACCATTTGTGTCACAAATAAAGAGGCTAAATTACTTTATTTCTTAAAAATAAGTGATTTTCTTGCATTTCAATGGCTTATTTAACCCAAATTAAACTTAAATGAAGTTTAAATGCTTAAAAAAAACCTTTAATTTCAATGCAAAAATCATTTCCAACACCTTTTAGGGCGTTAAATGCATTCAATTCCCTCTAATAAGTGTTCAATTGATCATAATTTGCATTTATTAGTTGCATAAGACCATTTGTGTCATGAATAAAGAGGCTAAATTACTTCATTTCTTGGAAATAAGT
Source organism: Carallia brachiata (assembly GCA_021464245.1). NCBI lineage: Eukaryota > Viridiplantae > Streptophyta > Magnoliopsida > Malpighiales > Rhizophoraceae > Carallia > Carallia brachiata. The sequence continues at coordinate 2,541,270 of JADCRB010000028.1, read as the reverse complement.
GATTTTCTTCCCAAATTAAACTTAAATGAAGTTTAAATGCTTGAAAAAACCTTTAATTTCAATGCAAGAACCATTTCCAACACCTTTTGGGGTATTAAATGCATTCAATTCCCTCTAATAAGTGTTCAATTGATCGTAATTTGCATTTATTTGCTCCATAAGACCATTTGTGTCACAAATAAAGAGGCTAAATTACTTTATTTCTTGAAAATAAGTGATTTTCGTGCATTTAAATGGCTTATTTAACCCAAATTAAACTTAAATTAAGCATAAATGCTTACAAAAACCTTAAATTTCAATGTAAAAACCATTTCCAACACCTTTTGGGGTGTTAAATGCTTTCAATTCCCTTCAATAAGTGTGCAATTGATCAAAATTTGCATTTATTGGTTGCATAAGACCATTTGTGTCACGAATAAAGAGACTAAATCACTTCATTTCTTGCAAATAAGTGATTTTCTTGCATTTTAATGACTTATTTAACCCAAATTAAACTTAAATTAAGTAAATGCTTACAAAAACTTTTAATTTCAATGCAAAAACCATTTCCAACACTTTTGGGGTGTTAAATGCATTCAATTCCCTCTAATAGTGCAATTGATCAAAATTTGCATTATTAGTTGCATAAGACCATTTGTGTCATGAATAAAGAGGCTAAATTACTTCATTTTTACAAATAAGTGATTTTCTTGGATTTTAATGGCTTATTTAACCCAAATTAAACATAAATGAAGTATAAATGCTTACAAAAACGTTTAATTTCAATGCAAAAGCCATTTCCAACACCTTTTGGTGTGTTAAATGCTTTCAATTCCCTTCAATAAGTGTGCAATTGATCAAAATTTGCATTTATTGGTTGCATAAGACCATTTGTGTCACGAATAAAGAGGCTAAATCACTTCATTTCTTGCAAATAAGTGATTTTCTTGCATTTTAATGGCTTATTTAACCCAAATTAAACTTAAATTAAGCATAAATGCTTACAAAAACTTTTAATTTCAATGCAAAAACCATTTCCAACACCTTTTGGGGTGTTAAATGCATTCAATTCCCTCTAATAAGTGTTCAATTGATCGTAATTTGCATTTATTAGCTGCATAAGACCATTTGTGTAACGAATAAAGATGCTAAATTACTTCATTTCTTGAAAATAAGTGATTTTCTTGCATTTTAATGGCTTATTTGACCAAAATTAAACTTAAATTAAGTATAAATGCTTACAAAAACCTTTAATTTCAATACAAAACCTTTTCCAACACCTTTTGGGGTGTTAAATGCATTCAATTCCCTCTAATAAGTGTTCAATTGATCGTAATTTGCATTTATTAGCTGCATAAGACCATTTGTGTCATGAATAAAGAGGCTAAATTACTTCATTTCTTGCAAATAAGTGATTTTCTTGCATTTAATGGCTTATTTAACCCAAATTAAACTTGAATGAAGTTAAATGCTTAAAAAACCTTTAATTTCAATCAAAAACCATTTCCAACACCTTTTGGGGTGTTAAATGCATTCAATTCCCTCTAATAAGTGTTCAATTGATCGTAATTTGCATTTATTAGTTGCATAAGACCATTTGTGTCACGAATAAAGAGGCTAAATCACTTCATTTCTTCAAATAAGTGATTTTCTTGCATTTTAATGACTTATTTAACCCAAATTAAACTTAAATTAAGTATAAATGCTTAAAAACTTTAATTTCAATGCAAAACCATTTCCAACACCTTTTGGGGTGTTAAATGCATTCAATTCCCTCTAATAAGTGTTCAATTGATCAAAATTTGCATTTATTAGTTGCATAAGACCATTTGTGTCACGAATAAAGAGGCTAAATACTTCATTTCTTGCAAATAAGTGATTTTCTTGCATTTTAATGCTTATTTAACCCAAATTAAACTTAAATGAAGTATAAATGCTTACAAAAACTTTAATTTCAATGCAAAACCATTTCCAACACCTTTTGGGGTGTTAAATGCATTCAATTCCCTCTAATAAGTGTTCAATTGATCGTAATTTGCATTTATTAGCTGCATAAGACCATTTGTGTCGTAAATAAAGAGGCTAAATTACTTCATTTCTTGAAAATAAGTGATTTTCTTGCATTTTAATGGCTTATTTGACCAAATTAAACTTAAATTAATATAATGCTTACAAAAACCTTTAATTTCAATACAAAACCTTTTCCAACACCTTTTGGGGTGTTAAATGCATTCAATTCCCTCTAATAAGTGTTCAATTGATCGTAATTTGCATTTATTAGTTGCATAAGACCATTTGTGTCATGAATAAAGAGGCTAAATTACTTCATTTCTTGCAAATAAGTGATTTTCTTGCATTTAATGGCTTATTTAACCCAAATTAAACTTGAAAAAGTTTAAATGCTTACAAAAACCTTTAATTTCAATGCAAAAACCATTTCCAACACCTTTTGGGTGTTAAATGCATTCAATTCCCTCTAATAAGTGTTCAATTGATCGTAATTTGCATTTATTAGCTGCATAAGACCATTTGTGTCACAAATAAAGAGGCTAAATTACTTTATTTCTTGAAAATAAGTGATTTTCTTGCATTTAAATGGCTTATTTAACCCAAATTAAACTTAAATTAAGCATAAATGCTTACAAAAACCTTTAATTTCAATGTAAAAACCATTTCCAACACCTTTTGGGGTGTTAAATGCTTTCAATTCCCTCCAATAAGTGTGCAATTGATCAAAATTTGCATTTATTGGTTGCATAAGACCATTTGTGTCACGAATAAAGAGGCTAAATCACTTCATTTCTTGCAAATAAGTGATTTTCTTGCATTTTAATGACTTATTTAACCCAAATTAAACTTAAATTAAGTATAAATGCTTACAAAACTTTTAATTTCAATGCAAAAACCATTTCCAACACTTTTGGGGTGTTAATGCATTCAATTCCCTCTAATAGTGTGCAATTGATCAAATTTGCAATTATTAGTTGCATAAGACCATTTGTGTCATGAATAAAGAGGCTAAATTACTTCATTTCATGCAAATAAGTGATTTTCTTGATTTTAATGGCTTATTTAACCCAAATTAAACATAAATGAAGTTAAATGCTTACAAAAACTTTAATTTCAATGCAAAACCATTTCCAACACCTTTTGGGTGTTAAATGCATTCAATTCCCTCAATAAGTGCAATTGATCGTAATTTGCATTTATTAGTTGCATAAGACCATTTGTGTCACGAAATAAGAGACTAAATACTTCATTTCTTGCAAATAAGTGATTTTCTTGCATTTTAATGACTTATTTAACCCAAATTAAACTTAAATTAAGTATAAATGCTTACAAAAACCTTTAATTTCAATGCAAAAACCATTTCCAACACCTTTTGGGGTGTTAAATGCATTCAATTCCCTCTAATAAGTGTTCAATTGATCGTAATTTGCATTTATTGACTACATAAGACCATTTGTGTAACGTAAATAAAGATGCTAAATTACTTCATTTCTTGAAAATAAGTGATTTTCTTGCATTTTAATGGCTTATTTGACCAAAATTAAACTTAAATTAAGTATATATGCTTACAAAAACTTTTAATTTCAATACAAAAGCCTTTTCCAACACCTTTTGGGGTGTTAAATGCATTCAATTCCCTCTAATAAGTGTTCAATTGATCGTAATTTGCATTTATTACTGCATAAGACCATTTGTGTCATGAATAAAGAGGCTAAATTACTTCATTTCTTGCAAATAAGTGATTTTCTTACATTTTAATGGCTTATTTAACCCAAATTAAACTTGAATGAAGTTTAAATACTTAAAAAAACCTTTAATTTCAATTCAAAAACCATTTCCAACACCTTTTGGGGTGTTAAATGCATTCAATTCCCTCTAATAAGTGTTCAGTTGATCGTATTTTGCATTTATTAGTTGCATAAGACCATTTGTGTCACGAATAAAGAGGCTAAATCACTTCATTTCTTTCAAATAAGTGATTTTCTTGCAATTTAATGACTTATTTAACCCAAATTAAACTTAAATGAAGTATAAATGCTTACAAAAACGTTTAATTTCAATGCAAAATCCATTTCCAACACCTTTTGGGGTGTTAAATGCATTCAATTCCCTCTAAATAGTGTTCAACTGATCGTAATTTGCATTTATTAGCTGCATAAGACCATTTGTGTAACGAAAAAAGATGCTAAATTACTTCATTTCTTGAAAATAAGTGATTTTCTTGCATTTTAATGGCTTATTTGACCAAAATTAAACTTAAATTAAATATAAATGCTTACAAAAACCTTTAATTTCAATACAAAAGCCTTTTCCAACACCTTTTGGGGCGTTAAATGCATTCAATTCCCTCTAATAAGTGTTCAATTGATCGTAATTTGCATTTGTTAGCTGCATAAAACCATTTGTGTCATGAATAAAGATGCTAAATTACTTCATTTCTTGCAAATAAGTGATTTTCTTGCATTTTAATGGCTTATTTAACCCAAATTAAACTTGAAAAAAGTTTAAATGCTTAAAAAAAACCTTTAATTTCAATGCAAAAACCTTTTTCAACACCTTTTAGGGCGTTAAATGCATTCAATTCCCTCTAATAAGTGTTCAATTGATCGTAATTTGCATTTATTAGCTGCATAAGACCATTTGTGTCACAAATAAAGAGGCTAAATTACTTTATTTCTTGAAAATAAGTGATTTTCTTGCATTTAAATGGCTTATTTAACCCAAATTAAATTTAAATTAAGCATAAATGCTTATAAAAACCTTTAATTTCAAGATAAAAACCATTTCCAACACCTTTTGGGGTGTTAAATGCTTTCAATTCCCTCCAATAAGTGTCCAATTGATCAAAATTTGCATTTATTGGTTGCATAAGACCATTTGTGTCACGAATAAAGAGGCTAAATCACTTCATTTCTTACGAATAAGTGATTTTCTTGCATTTTAATGACTTATTTAACCCAAATTAAACTTAAATTAAGAATAAATGCTTATAAAAACTTTTAATTTCAATGCAAAAACCATTTTGAACACCTTTTGGGGTGTTAAATGCATTCAATTCCGTCTAATTAGTGTGCAATTGATCAAAATTTGCAATTATTAGTTGCATAAGACCATTTGTGTCATGAATAAAGAGGCTAAATTACTTCATTTCATGCAAATAAGTGATTTTCTTGGATATTAATGGCTTATTTAACCCAAATTAAACATAAATGAAGTATAAATGCTTACAAAAACGTTTAATTTCAATGCAAAAACCATTTGCAACACCTTTTGGGGTGTTAAATGCATTCAATTCCCTCTAATAAGTGTTCAATTGATCGTAATTTACATTTATTAGCTGCATAATACCATTTGTGTAACGAATAAAGATGCTAAATTACTTCATTTCTTGAAAATAAGTGTTTTTCTTGCATTTTAATGGCTTATTTGACAAAAATTAAGCTTAAATTAAGTATAAATGCTTACAAAAACCTTTAATTTCAATACAAAAACCTTTTCCAACACCTTTTGGGGCGTTAAATGCATTCAATTCCCTCTAATAAGTGTTCAATTGAACGTAATTTGCATTTATTAGCTTCATAAGACCATTTGTGTCACAAATAAAGAGGCTAAATTACTTTATTTCTTGAAAATAAGTGATTTTCTTGCATTTAAATGGCTTATTTAACCCAAATTAAACTTAAATTGAGCATAAATGCTTACAAAAACCTTTAATTTCAATATAAAAACCATTTTCAACACCTTTTGGGGTGTTAAATGCTTTCAATTCCCTCCAATAAGTGTGCAATTGATCAAAATTTGCATTTATTGGTTGCATAAGACCATTTGTGTCACGAATAAAGAGGCTAAATCACTTCATTTCTTACAAATAAGTGATTTTCTTGCATTTTAATGACTTATTTAACCCAAATTAAACTTAAATTAAGTATAAATGCTTATAAAAACTTTTAACTTTAATGTAAAAACCATTTCCAACACCTTTTGGGGTGTTAAATGCATTCAATTCCCTCTAATTAGTGTGCAATTGATCAAAATTTGCAATTATTAGTTGCATAAGACCATTTCTGTCATGAATAAAGAGGCTAAATTACTTCATTTCATGCAAATAAGTGATTTTCTTGCATTTTAATGGCTTATTTAACCCAAATTAAACTTGAATGAAGTCTAAATGCTTAAAAAAAACCTTTAATTTCAATGCAAAAACCATGTCTAACACCTTTTCGGGCGTTAAATGCATTCAATTCCCTCTAATAAGTGTTCAATTGATTGTAATTTGCATTTATTAGCTGCATAAGACCATTTGTGTAACGGATAAAGATGCTAAATTATTTCATTTCTTGAAAATAAGAGATTTTCTTGCATTTTAATGGCTTATTTGACCAAAATTAAACTTAAATTAAGTATAAATGCTTGCAAAAACCTTTAATTTCAATACAAAAGCCTTTTTCAACACCTTTTGGGGTGTTAAATGCATTCAATTCCCTGTAATAACTGTTCAATTGATCATAATTTGCATTTATTAGTTGTATAAGACCATTTGTGTCATGAATAAAGAGGCTAAATTTCTTCATTTCTTGCAAATAAGTGATTTTCTTGCATTTTAATGGCTTATTTAACCCAAATTAAACTTGAATGAAGTTTAAATGCTTAAAAAAAACCTTTAATTTCAATGCAAAAACCATTTCCAACACCTTTTGCGGTGTTAAATGCATTCAATTCCCTCTAAAAAGTGTTCAATTGATCGTAATTTGCATTTATTAGTTGCATAAGACCATTTGTGTCACGAATAAAAAGGCTAAATCACTTCATTTCTCGCAAACAAGTGATTTTCTTGCATTTTAATGACTTATTTAACCCAAATTAAACTTAAATGAAGTATAAATGCTTACAAAAACGTTTAATTTCAATGCAAAAACCATTTCCACCACCTTTTGGGGTGTTAAATGCATTCAATTCCCTCTAATAAGTGTTCAATTGATCGTAATTTGCATTTATTAGCTGCGTAAGACCATTTGTGTAACGAATAAAGATGCTAAATTATTTCATTTCTTGAAAATAAGTGATTTTCTTGCATTTTAATAGCTTATTTGTCCAAAATTAAACTTAAATTAAGTATAAATGCTTACAAAAGCCTTTAATTTCAATGCAAAAGCCTTTTCCCACACCTTTTGGGGTGTTAAATGCATTCAATTCCCTCTAATAAATGTTCAATTGATCATAATTTGCATTTATTAGTTACATAAGACCATTTGTGTCATGAATAATGAAGCTCAATTACTTCATTTCTTGCAAATAAGTGATTTTCTTGCATTTTAATGGCTTATTTAACCCAAATTAAACTTGAATGAAGTTTAAATGCTTAAAAAAACCTTTAATTTCTATGCAAAAACCATTTTCAACACCTTTTAGGACGTTAAATGCATTCAATTTCCTCTAATAAGTGTTCAATTGATCGTAATTTGCATTTATTAGCTTCATAAGACCATTTGTGTCACAAATAAAGAGGCTAAATTACTTTATTTCTTGAAAATAAGTGATTTTGTTGCATTTAAATGGCTTATTTAACCCAAATTAAACTTAAATTAAGCATAAATACTTACAAAAACCTTTAATTTCAATATAAAAACCATTTTCAACACCTTTTGGGGTGTTAAATGCTTTCAATTCCCTCCAATAAGTGTGCAATTGATCAAAATTTGCATTTATTGGTTACATAAGACCATTTGTGTCACGAATAAAGAGGCTAAATCACTTTATTTCTTGAAAATAAGTGATTTTCTTGCATTTAAATGGCTTATTTAACCCAAATTAAACTTAAATTAAGCATAAATGATTACAAAAACCTTTAATTTCAACATAAAAACCATTTCCAACACCTTTTGGCGTGTTAAACGCTTTCAATTCCCTCCAATAAGTGTGCAATTGATCAAAATTTGCATTTATTGGTTGCATAAGACCATTTGTGTCACGAATAAAAAGGCTAAATCACTTCATTTCTTACAAATAAGTGATTTTCTTGCATTTTAATGACTTATTTAACCCAAATTAAACTTAAATTAAGCATAAATGCTTTCAAAAACCTTTAATTTCAATACAAAAACCTTTTCCAACACATTTTGGGGTGTTAATTGCATTCAATTCCCGCTAATAAGTGTGCAATTGATCATAATTTGCATTTATTAGTTGCATAAGACCATTTGTGTCATGAATAAAGAGGCTAAATTTCTTCATTTCTTGCAAATAAGTGATTTTCTTGCATTTTAATGGCTTATTTAACCCAAATTAAACTTGAATGAAGTTTAAATGCTTAAAAAAAACCTTTAATTTCAATGCAAAAACCATTTCCAACACCTTTTGCGGTGTTAAATGCATTCAATTCCCTCTAAAAAGTGTTCAATTGATCGTAATTTGCATTTATTAGTTGCATAAGACCATTTGTGTCACGAATAAAGAGGCTAAATCACTTCATTTCTCGCAAACAAGTGATTTTGTTGCATTTTAATGACTTATTTAACCCAAATTAAACTTAAATGAAGTATAAATGCTTACAAAAACGTTTAATTTCAATGCAAAAACCATTTCCAACACCTTTTGGGGTGTTAAATGCATTCAATTCCCTCTAATAAGTGTTCAATTGATCGTAATTTGCATTTATTAGCTGCGTAAGATCATTTGTGTAACGAATAAAGATGCTAATTATTTCATTTCTTGAAAATAAGTGATTTTCTTGCATTTTAATGGCTATTTGTCCAAAATTAAACTTAAATTAAGTATAAATGCTTACAAAAGCCTTTAATTTCAATACAAAAGCCTTTTCCCACACCTTTTGGGTGTTAAATGCATTCAATTCCCTCTAATAAGTGTTCAATTGATCATAATTGCATTTATTAGTTACATAAGACCATTTGTGTCATGAATATGAAGCTAAATTATTCATTTCTTGCAAATAAGTGATTTTCTTGCATTTTAATGGCTTATTTAACCCAAATTAAACTTGAATGAAGTTTAAATGCTTAAAAAAACCTTTAATTTCAATGAAAAAACCATTTTCAACACCTTTTAGGGCGTTAAATGCATTCAATTCCCTCTAATAAGTGTTCAATTGATCGTAATTTGCATTTATTAGCTTCATAAGACCATTTGTGTCACAAATAAAGAGGGCTAAATTACTTTATTTCTTGAAAATAAGTGATTTCTTGCATTTAAATGGCTTATTTAACCCAAATTAAACTTAAATTAAGCATAAACTTACAAAAACCTTTAATTTCATATAAAAAACCATTTTCAACACCTTTTGGGGTGTTAAATGCTTTCAATTCCCTCCAATAAGTGTGCAATTGATCAAAATTGCATTTATTGGTTACATAAGACCATTTGTGTCACGAATAAAGAGGCTAAATCACTTTATTTCTTGAAATAAGTGATTTTCTTGCATTTAAATGGCTTATTTAACCCAAAATAAACTTAATTAAGCATAAATGGTTACAAAAACCTTAATTTCAAAATAAAAACCATTTCCAACACTTTTGGCGTGTTAAATGCTTTCAATTCCCTCCAATAAGTGTGCAATTGATCAAAATTTGCATTATTGGTTGCATAAGCATTTGTGTCACAATAAAGAGGCTAAATCACTTCATTTCTTACAAATAAGTGATTTTCTTGCATTTTAATGACTTATTTAACCCAAATTAAACTTAAATTAAGCATAATGCTTTCAAAACCTTTAATTTCAATACAAAAACCTTTTCCAACACATTTTGGGTGTTAATTGCATTCAATTCCGCTAATAAGTGTGCAATTGATCATAATTTGCATTTATTAGTTGCATAAGACCATTTGTGTCATGAATAAAGAGGCTCTAAATTTCTTCATTTCTTGCAAATAAGTGATTTTCTTGCATTTTAATGGCTATTTAACCCAAATTAAACTTGAATGAAGTTTAAATGCTTAAAAAAACCTTTAATTTCAATGCAAAAACCTTTCCCACACCTTTTGCGGTTAAATGCATTCAATTCCCTCTAAAAAGTGTCAATTGATCGTAATTTGCATTTATTGTTGCCTAAGACCATTTGTGTTCACGAATAAAGAGGCTAAATCACTTCATTTTCGCAAACAGTGATTTTGTTGCATTTTAAATGGACTTATTTAACCCAATTAAACTTAAATGAAGTATAAATGCTTACAAAAACGTTTTATTTCAATGCAAAAACCATTTCCAACACCTTTTGGGGTGTTAAATGCATTTTAATTCCCTCTAATAAGTGTTCAATTGATCGTAATTTGCATTTATTAGCTGCGTAAGATCATTTGTGTAACGAATAAAGATGCTAAATTATTTCATTCTTGAAAATAAGTGATTTTCTTGCATTTAATGCTTATTTGTCCAAAATTAAACTTAAATTAAGTATAAATGCTTACAAAAGCCTTTAATTTCAATACAAAAGCCTTTTCCCACACCTTTTGGGGTGTTAATGCATTCAATTCCCTCTAATAAGTGTTCAATTGATCATAATTTGCATTTATTAGTTACATAAGACCATTTGTGTCATGAATAATGAAGCTAAATTACTTCATTTCTTGCAAATAAGTGTTTTCTTGCATTTTAATGCTTATTTAACCCAAATTAAACTTGAATGAAGTTTAAATGCTTAAAAAAACCTTTAATTTCAATGAAAAAACCATTTTCAACACCTTTTAGGGCTTAAATGCATTCAATTCCCTCTAATAAGTGTTCAATTGATCGTAATTTGCATTTATTAGCTTCATAAGACCATTTGTGTCACAAATAAAGAGGCTAAATTACTTTATTTCTTGAAAATAAGTGATTTTCTTGCATTTAAATGGCTTATTTAACCCAAATTAAACTTAAATTAAGCATAAATGCTTACAAAAACCTTTAATTTCAATATAAAAACCATTTTCAACACCTTTTGGGTGTTAAATGCTTTCAATTCCCTCCAATAAGTGTGCAATTGATCAAAATTTGCATTTATTGGTTACATAAGACCATTTGTGTCACGAATAAAGAGGCTAAATCACTTATTTCTTGAAATAAGTGATTTTCTTGCATTTAATGCTTATTTAACCCAAATTAAACTTAAATTAAGCATAAATGTTACAAAAACCTTTAATTTCAACAAAAACCATTTCCAACACCTTTTGGGTGTTAAATGCTTTCAATTCCCTCAATAAGTGTGCAATTGATCAAAATTTGCATTTATTAGTTGCATAAGACCATTTGTGTCGATAATAAAGAGGCTAAATACTTCATTTCTTGCAAATAAGTGATTTTCTTGCATTTTAATGACTTATTTAACCCAAATTAAACTTAAATTAAGCATAAATGCTTTCAAAAACCTTTAATTTCAATACAAAAACCTTTTCCAACACATTTTGGGGTGTTAAATGCATTCAATTCCGCTCTAATGTGCAATTGATCATAATTTGCATTTATTAGTTGCCATAAGACCATTTGTGTCATGAATAAAGAGGCTAAATTCTTCATTTCTTGCAAATAAGTGATTTTCTTGCATTTTAATGGCTTATTTAACCCAAATTAAACTTGAATGAAGTTTAAATGCTTAAAAAAACCTTTAATTTCAATGCAAAAACCATTTCCAACACCTTTTGCGGGGTTAAATGCATTCAATTCCCTCTAAAAAGTGTTCAATTGATCGTAATTTGCATTTATTAGTTGCATAAGACCATTTGTGTCACGAATAAAGGGCTAATAATCTTCATTTCTCGCAAACAAGTGATTTTGTTGCATTTTAATGACTTATTTAACCCAAATTAAACTTAAATGAAGTATAAATGCTTACAAAAACGTTTTTTCAATTCAAAAACCATTTCCAACACCTTTTGGGGTGTTAAATGCATTCAATTCCCTCTAATAAGTGTTCAATTGATCGTAATTTGCATTTATTAGCTGCGTAAGATCATTTGTGTAACGAATAAAGATGCTAAATTATTTCATTCTTGAAAATAAGTGATTTTCTTGCATTTTAATGGCTTATTTGTCCAAAATTAAACTTAAATTAAGTATAAATGCTTACAAAAGCCTTTAATTTCAATACAAAAGCCTTTTCCCACACCTTTTGGGGTGTTAAATGCATTCAATTCCCTCTAATAAGTGTTCAATTGATCATAATTTGCATTTATTAGTTACATAAGACCATTTGTGTCATGAATAATGAAGCTAAATTACTTCATTTCTTGCAAATAAGTGATTTTCTTGCATTTTAATGGCTTATTTAACCCAAATTAAACTTGAATGAAGTTTAAATGCTTAAAAAAACCTTTAATTTCAATGAAAAAACCATTTTCAACACCTTTTAGGGGTTAAATGCATTCAATTCCCTCTAATAAGTGTTCAATTGATCGTAATTTGCATTTATTAGCTTCATAAGACCATTTGTGTCACAAAATAAGAGACTCTAAATTACTTTATTTCTTGAAAATAAGTGATTTTCTTGCATTTAAATGGCTTATTTAACCCAAATTAAACTTAAATTAAGCAAATGCTTACAAAAACCTTTAATTCAATAAAAAACCATTTTCAACACCTTTTGGGGTGTTAAATGCTTTCAATTCCCTCCAATAAGTGTGCAATTGATCAAAATTTGCATTTATTGGTTACATAAGACCATTTGTGTCACGAATAAAGAGGCTAAAGCTAAATCACTTTATTTCTTAAAATAAGTGATTTTCTTGCATTTAAATGCTTATTTAACCCAAATTAAACTTAAATTAAGCATAAATGTTACAAAAACCTTTAATTTCACATAAAAACCATTTCCAACACCTTTTGGCGTGTTAAATGCTTTCAATTCCCTCCAATAAGTGTGCAATTGATCAAAATTTGCATTTATTGGTTGCATAAGACCATTTGTGTCTTAACGAATAAAGAGGCTAAATCACTTCATTTCTTGCAAATAAGTGTTTTCTTGCATTTTAATGACTTATTTAACCCAAATTAAACTTAAATTAAGCATAAATGCTTTCAAAAACCTTTAATTTCAATACAAAAACCTTTTCCAACACATTTTGGGGTGTTAATTGCATTCAATTCCCGCTAATAAGTGTGCAATTGATCATAATTTGCATTTATTAGTTGCATAAGACCATTTGTGTCATGAAATAAAGAGGCTAAATAAATTCTTCATTTCTTGCAAATAAGTGATTTTCTTGCATTTTAATGGCTTATTTAACCCAAATTAAACTTGAATGAAGTTTAAATGCTTAAAAAAAAACCTTTAATTTCAATGCAAAAACCATTTCCAACACCTTTTGCGGTGTTAAATGCATTCAATTCCCTCTAAAAAGTGTTCAATTGATCGTAATTTGCATTTATTAGTTGCATAAGACCATTTGTGTCACGAATAAAGAGGCTAAAATCACTTCATTTCTCGCAAACAAGTGATTTTGTTGCATTTTAATGACTTATTTAACCCAAATTAAACTTAAATGAAGTATAAATGCTTACAAAACGTTTAATTTCAATGCAAAAACCATTTCAACACCTTTTGGGGTGTTAAATGCATTTAATTCCCTCTATAAGTGTTCAATTGATCGTAATTTGCATTTATTAGCTGCGTAAGATCATTTGTGTAACGAATAAAGATGCTAAATTATTTCATTTCTTGAAAATAAGTGATTTTCTGCATTTTTAATGGCTTATTTGTCCAAAATTAAACTTAAATTAAGTATAAATGCTTACAAAAGCCTTTAATTTCAATACAAAAGCCTTTTCCCACACCTTTTGGGGTGTTAAATGCATTCAATTCCCTCTAATAAGTGTTCAATTGATCATAATTTGCATTTATTAGTTACATAAAGACCATTTGTGTCATGAATAATGAAGCTAAATTACTTCATTTCTTGCAAATAAGTGATTTTCTTGCATTTTAATGGCTTATTTAACCCAATTAAACTTGAATGAAGTTTAAATGCTTAAAAAAACCTTTAATTTCAATGAAAAAACCATTTTCAACACCTTTTAGGGCGTTAAATGCATTCAATTCCCTCTAATAAGTGTTCAATTGATCGTTAATTTGCATTTATTAGCTTCATAAGACCATTTGTGTCACAAATAAAGAGGCTAAATTACTTTATTTCTTGAAAATAAGTGATTTTCTTGCATTTTAAATGGCTTATTTAACCCAAATTAAACTTAAATTAAGCATAAATGCTTACAAAAACCTTTAATTTCAATATAAAAACCATTTTCAACACCTTTTGGGGTGTTATGTTTAAATGCTTTCAATTCCCTCCAATAAGTGTGCAATTGATCAAAATTTGCATTTATTGGTTACATAAGACCATTTGTGTCACGAATAAAGAGGCTAAATCACTTCATTTCTTACAAATAAGTGATTTTCTTGCTTTTTAATGACTTATTTAACCCAAATTAAACTTAAATTAAGTATAAATGCTTATAAAAACTTTTAACTTCAATGCAAAAACCATTTCCAACACCTTTTGGGGTGTTAAATGCATTCAATTCCCTCTAATTAGTGTGCAATTGATCAAAATTTGCAATTATTAGTTGCATAAGACCATTTCTGTCATGAATAAAGAGGCTAAATTACTTCATTTCATGCAAATAAGTGATTTTCTTGGATTTTAATGGCTTATTTAACCCGAATTAAACTTAAATGAAGTATAAATGCATACATAAACGTTTAATTTAACGCAAAAACCTTTTCCAACACCTTTTGGGGTGTTAAATGCATTTAATTCCCTTTAATAAGTGTTCAATTGATCGTAATTTGCATTTATTAGCTGCATAAGACCATTTGTGTAACGAATAAAGATGCTAAATTATTTCATTTCTCGAAAATAAGTGATTTTCTTGCATTTTAACGGCTTATTTGACCAAAATTAAACTTAAATTAAGTATAAATGCTTACAAAAACCTTTAATTTCAATACAAAAGCCTTTTCCAACACCTTTTGGGGTGTTAAATGCATTCAATTCCCTCTAATAAGTGTTCAATTGATTATAATTTGCATTTATTAGTTGTATAAGACCATTTGTGTCATGAATAAAGAGGCTAAATTTCTTCATTTCCTGCAAATAAGTGATTTTCTTGCATTTTAATGGCTTATTTAACACAAATTAAACTTGAATGAAGTTTAAATGCTTAAAAAAACCTTTAATTTCAATGCAAAAACCATTTCCAACACCTTTTGCGGTGTTAAATGCATTCAATTCCCTCTAATAAGTGTTCAATTGATCGTAATTTGCATTTATTAGTTGCATAAGACCATTTGTGTCACGAATAAAGAGGCTAAATCACTTTATTTCTTGAAAATAAGTGATTTTCTTGCATTTAAATGGCTTATTTAACCCAAATTAAACTTAAATTAAGCAAAAATGGTTACAAAAACCTTTAATTTCAACATAAAAACCATTTCCAACACCTTTTGGCGTGTTAAATGCTTTCAATTCCCTCCAATAAGTGTGCAATTGATCAAAATTTGCATTTATTGGTTGCATAAGACCATTTGTGTCACCAATAAAGAGGCTAAATCACTTCATTTCTTACAAATAAGTGATTTTCTTGCATTTTAATGACTTATTTAACCCAAATTAAACTTAAATTAAGCATAAATGCTTTCAAAAACCTTTAATTTCAATACAAAAACCTTTTCCAACACATTTTGGGGTGTTAAATGCATTCAATTCCCGCTAATAAGTGTGCAATTGATCATAATTTGCATTTATTAGTTGCATAAGACCATTTGTGTCATGAATAAAGAGGCTAAATTACTTCATTTCTTGCAAATAAGTGATTTTCTTGCATTTTAATGACTTATTTAACCCAAATTAAACTTAAATTAAGCATAAATGCTTTCAAAAACCTTTAATTTCAATACAAACTTTTCCAACATTTTGGGGTGTTAAATGCATTCAATTCCGCTAATAAGTGTGCAATTGATCATAATTTGCATTTATTAGTTGCATAGACCTTTGTGTCATGAATAAAGAGGCTAAATTCTTCATTTCTTGCAAATAAGTGATTTTCTTGCATTTAATGGCTTAGTTAACCCAAATTAAACTTGATGAAGTTTAAATGCTAAAAAAAAAACCTTTAATTTCAATGCAAAACCATTCCAACACCTTTGCGGTTTAAATGCATTCAATTCCTCTAATAAGTGTTCAATTGATCATAATTTGCATTTATAGTTACATAAGACCATTTGTGTCATGATAATGAAGCTAAATTACTTCATTTCTTGCAAATAGTGATTTTCTTGCATTTTAATGGCTTATTTAACCCAAATTAAACTTGAATGAAGTTTAAATGCTTAAAAAAACCTTTAATTTCAATGCAAAAATCATTTTCAACACCTTTTAGGCGTTAAATGCATTCAATTCCCTCTAATAAGTGTTCAATTGATCGTAATTTGCATTTATTGCTGCGTAAGACCATTTGTGTAACGAATAAAGATGCTAAATTATTTCATTTCTTGAAAAAGTGAGTCTGCATTTTAATGGCTTATTTGTCCAATTTAAACTTAAATTAAGTATAAATGCTTACAAAAGCCTTTAATTTCAATACAAAAGCCTTTTCCCACACCTTTTTGGGGTGTTAAATGCATTCAATCCCTCTAATAAGTGTTCAATTGATCATAATTTGCATTTATTAGTTACATAAGACCATTTGTGTCATGAATAATGAAGCTAAATTACTTCATTTCTTGCAAATAAGTGATTTCTGCTTTTTTAATGGCTTATTTAACACAAATTAAACTTGAATGAAGTTTAAATGCTTAAAAAAACCTTTATTTCAAAGCAAAAAAACATTTCCAACACCTTTTGCGGTGTTAATGCATTCATTGCCTCTAATAAGTGTTCAATTGATCGTAATTTGCATTTATTAGTTGCATAAGACCATTTGTGTCACGAATAAAGAGGCTAAATCACTTTATTTCTTGAAAATAAGTGATTTTCTTGCATTTAAATGACTTATTTAACCCAAATTAAACTTAAATTAAGCATAAATGCTTTCAAAAACCTTTAATTCAATACAAAAACCTTTTCCAACCATTTTGGGGTGTTAATTGCATTCAATTCCCGCTAATAAGTGTGCAATTGATCATAATTTGCATTTATTAGTTGCATAAGACCATTTGTGTCATGAATAAGAGGCTAAATTTCTTCATTTCTTGCAAATAAGTGATTGTTCTTGCATTTTAATGGCTTATTTAACCCAAATTAAACTTGAATGAAGTTTAAATGCTTAAAAAAAAAACCTTTAATTTCAATGCAAAAACCATTTCCAACACCTTTTGCGGTGTCAAATGCATTCATTCCCTCTAAAAAGTGTTCAATTGATCGTAATTTGCATTTATTAGTTGCATAAGACCATTTGTGTCACGAATAAAGAGGCTAATCACTTCATTTCTCGCAAACAAGTGATTTTGTTGCATTTTAATGACTTATTTAACCCAAATTAAACTTAAATGAAATATAAATGCTTATAAAAACGTTTAATTTCAATGCAAAAACATTTCCAACACCTTTTGGGGTGTAAATGCATCAATTCCCTCTAATAAGTGTTCAATTGATCGTAATTTGCATTTATTAGCTGCGCGTAAGATCATTGGTGTAACGAATAAAGATGCTAAATTATTTCATTTCTTGAAATAAGTGATTTTCTGCATTTTAATGGCTTATTTGTCCAAAATTAAACTTAAATTAAGTATAATGCTTACAAAAGCCTTTAATTTCAATACAAAAACCTTTTCCCACCTTTGGGGTGTTAAATGCATTCAATTCCCTCTAATAAGTGTTCAATTGATCATAATTTGCATTTATTAGTTACATAAGACCATTTGTGTCATGATAATGAAGCTAAATTATTCATTTCTTGCAAATAAGTGATTTCTTGCATTTTAATGGCTTATTTAACCCAAATTAAACTTGAATGAAGTTTAAATGCTTAAAAAAAAAAACCTTTAATTTCAATGAAAAAACCATTTTCAACACCTTTTAGGGCGTTAAATGCATTCAATTCCCTCTAATAAGTGTTCAATTGATCGTAATTTGCATTTATTAGCTTCATAAGACCATTTGTGTCACAATAAAGAGGCTAAATTACTTTATTTCTTGAAAATAAGTGATTTTCTTGCATTTAAATGGCTTATTTAACCCAAATTAAACTTAAATTAAGCATAAATGCTTACAAAAACCTTTAATTTCAATAAAAACCATTTTCAACACACCTTTTGGGGTGTTAAATGCTTTCAATTCCCTCCAATAAGTGTGCAATTGATCAAAATTTGCATTTTATTGTTAAAGACCATTTGTGTCACGAATAAAGAGGCTAAATCACTTTATTTCTTGAAAATAAGTGATTTTCTTGCATTTAAATGGCTTATTTAACCCAAATTAAACTTAAATTAAGCATAAATGGTTACAAAAACCTTTAATTTCAACATAAAAACCATTTCCAACACCTTTTGGCGTGTTAAATGCTTTCAATTCCCTCCAATAAGTGTGCAATTGATCAAAATTTGCATTTATTGGTTGCATAAGACCATTTGTGTCACGATAAAGAGGCTAAATCACTTCATTTCTTACAAATAAGTGATTTCTTGCATTTTAATGACTTATTTAACCCAAATTAAACTTAAATTAAGCATAAATGCTTTCAAAAACTTTAATTTCAATACAAAAACCTTTCCAACACATTTTGGGGTGTTAAATGCATTCAATTCCCGCTAATAAGTGTGCAATTGATCATAATTTGCATTTATTAGTTGCATAAGACCATTTGTGTCATGAATAAAGAGGCTAAATTTCTTCATTTCTTGCAAATAAGTGATTTTCTTGCATTTTAATGGCTTATTTAACCCAAATTAAACTTGAATGAAGTTTAAATGCTTAAAAAAAACCTTTAATTTCAATGCAAAAACCATTTCCAACACCTTTTGCGGTGTGTTAAATGCATCATTCAATTCCCTCTAAAAAGTGTTCAATTGATCGTAATTTGCATTTATTAGTTGCATAAGACCATTTGTGTCACGAATAAAAGGCTAAATCACTTCATTTCTCGCAAACAAGTGATTTTTGTGCATTTTAATGACTTATTTAACCCAAATTAAACTTAAATGAAGTATAAATGCTTACAAAAACGTTTAATTTCAATGCAAAAACCATTTCCAACACCTTTTGGGGTGTTAAATGCATTTAATTCCCTCTAATAAGTGTTCAATTGATCGTAATTTGCATTTATTAGCTGGTAAGACCATTTGTGTAACGAATAAAGATGCTAAATTATTTCATTTCTTGAAATAAGTGATTTTCTTGCATTTTAATGGCTTATTTGTCCAAAATTAAACTTAAATTAAGTAAAATGCTTACAAAAGCCTTTAATTTCAATACAAAAGCCTTTTCCACACCTTTTGGGGTGTTAAATGCATTCAATTCCCTCTAATAAGTGTTCAATTGATCATAATTTGCATTTATTAGTTACATAGACCATTTGTGTCATGAATAATGAAGCTAAATTACTTCATTTCTTGCAAATAAGTGATTTTCTTGCATTTTAATGGCTTATTTAACCAAATTAAACTTGAATGAAGTTAAATGCTTAAAAAACCTTTAATTTCAATGAAAAATTTTCACACACCTTTTAGGGCGTTAAATGCATTCAATTCCCTCTAATAAGTGTTCAATTGATCGTAATTTGCATTTATTAGCTTCATAAGACCATTTGTGTCACAAATAAAGAGGCTAAATTACTTTATTTCTTGAAAATAAGTGATTTTTGCATTTAAATGGCTTATTTAACCCAAATTAAACTTAAATTAA
Source organism: Carallia brachiata (assembly GCA_021464245.1). Taxonomy (NCBI): domain Eukaryota; kingdom Viridiplantae; phylum Streptophyta; class Magnoliopsida; order Malpighiales; family Rhizophoraceae; genus Carallia; species Carallia brachiata. Next base: position 2,521,458 of record JADCRB010000028.1, on the reverse strand, counting down.
GCATAAATGCTTACAAAAACCTTAATTTCATATAAAAACCATTTTCAACACCTTTTGGGGTGTTAAATGCTTTCAATTCCCTCCAATAAGTGTGCAATTGATCAAAATTTGCATTTATTGGTTATAAGACCATTTGTGTCACGAATAAAGAGGCTAAATCACTTCATTTCTTACAAATAAGTGATTTTCTTGCTTTTAATGACTTATTTAACCCAAATTAAACTTAAATTAAGTATAAATGCTTATAAAAACTTTTAACTTCAATGCAAAAACCATTTCCAACACCTTTTGGGGTGTTAAATGCATTCAATTCCCTCTAATTAGTGTGCAATTGATCAAAATTTGCAATTATTAGTTGCATAAGACCATTTTGTCATGAATAAAGAGGCTAAATTACTTCTTTCATCAGCAAATAAGTGATTTTCTTGGATTTTAATGGCTTATTAACCCGAATTAAACTTAAATGAAGTATAAAGCATACAAAAACGTTTAATTTAACAAAAACCTTTTCCAACACCTTTTGGGGTGTTAAATGCATTTAATTCCCTTTAATAAGTGTTCAATTGATCGTAATTTGCATTTATTAGCTGCATAAGACCATTGTGTAACGAATAAAGATGCTAAATTATTTCATTTCTCGAAATAAGTGATTTTCTTGCATTGCATTTTAACGGCTTATTTGACCAAAATTAAACTTAAATTAAGTATAAATGCTTACAAAAACCTTAATTTCAATACAAAAGCCTTTTCCAACACCTTTTGGGGTGTTAAATGCATTCAATTCCCTCTAATAGTGTTCAATTGATTATAATTTGCATTTATAGTTGTATAAGACCATTTGTGTCATGAATAAAGAGGCTAAATTTCTTCATTTCTGCAAATAAGTGATTTTCTTGCATTTAATGGCTTATTTAACACAAATTAAACTTGAATGAAGTTTAAATGCTTAAAAAAACCTTTAATTTCAATGCAAAAACCATTTCCAACACCTTTTGCGGTGTTAAATGCATTCAATTCCCTCTAATAAGTGTTTCAATTGATCGTAATTTGCATATTAGTTGCATAGACCATTTGTGTCACGAATAAAGAGGCTAAATCACTTTATTTCTTGAAATAAGTGATTTTCTTCTTGCATTTAAATGGCTTATTTAACCCAAATTAAACTTAAATTAAGCAAAATGGTTACAAAAACCTTTAATTTCAACATAAAAACCATTTCCAACACCTTTTGGCGTGTTAAATGCTTTCAATTCCCTCCATAAGTGTGCAATTGATCAAAATTTGCATTTATTGGTTGCATAAGACCATTTGTGTCACCAATAAGAGGCTAAATCACTTCATTTCTTACAAATAAGTGATTTTCTTGCATTTTAATGACTTATTAACCCAAATTAAACTTAAATTAAGCATAAATGCTTTCAAAAACCTAATTTCAATACAAAAACCTTTTCCAACACATTTTGGGTGTTAAATGCATTCAATTCCCGCTAATAAGTGTGCAATTGATCATAATTTGCATTTATTAGTTGCATAAGACCATTTGTGTCATGAATAAAGAGGCTAAATTACTTCATTTCTTGCAAATAAGTGATTTTCTTGCATTTTAATGACTTATTTAACCCAAATTAAACTTAAATTAAGCATAAAGCTTTCAAAAACCTTTAATTTCAATACAAAAACCTTTTCCAACACATTTGGGGTGTTAAATGCATTCAATTCCCGCTAATAAGTGTGCAATTGATCATAATTTGCATTTATATTGCATAAGACCATTTGTGTCATGAATAAAGAGGCAAATTTCTTCATTTCTTGCAAATAAGTGATTTTCTTGGCATTTTAATGGCTTAGTTAACCCAAATTAAACTTGATGAAGTTTAAATGCTAAAAAAAACCTTTAATTTCAATGCAAAAACCATTTCCAACACCTTTTGCGGTGTTAAATGCATTCAATTCCCTCTAATAAGTGTTCAATTGATCATAATTTGCATTTATTAGTTACATAAGACCATTTGTGTCATGAATAATGAAGCTAAATTACTTCATTTCTTGCAAATAAGTGATTTTCTTGCATTTTAATGGCTTATTTAACCCAAATTAAACTTGAATGAAGTTTAAATGCTTAAAAAAACCTTTAATTTCAATGCAAAAACCAATTTCAACACCTTTTAGGGCGTTAAATGCATTCAATTCCCTCTAATAAGTGTTCAATTGATCGTAATTTGCATTTATTAGCTGCGTAAGACCATTTGTGTAACGAATAAAGATGCTAAATTATTTCATTTCTTGAAAATAAGTGATTTTCTTGCATTTTAATGGCTTATTTGTCCAAATTTAAAACTTAAATTAAGTATAAAATGCTTACAAAAGCCTTTAATTTCAATACAAAAGCCTTTTCCCACACCTTTTGGGGTGTTAAATGCATTCAATTCCCTCTAATAAGTGTTCAATTGATCATAATTTGCATTTATTAGTTACATAAGACCATTTGTGTCATGAATAATGAAGCTAAATTACTTCATTTCTTGCAAATAAGTGATTTTCTTGCATTTTAATGGCTTATTTAACACCAAATTAAACTTGAATGAAGTTTTAAATGCTTAAAAAACCTTTAATTTCAATGCAAAAAAACCATTTCCAACACCTTTTGCGGTGTTAAATGCATTCAATTGCCTCTAATAAGTGTTCAATTGATCGTAATTTGCATTTATTAGTTATAAGACCATTTGTGTCACGAATAAAGAGGCTAAATCACTTTATTTCTTGAAATAAGTGATTTTCTTGCATTTTAAATGACTTTTTAACCCAAATTAAACTTAAATTAAGCATAAATGCTTACAAAAACCTTTAATTTCAATACAAAACCTTTCCAACACCTTTTGGGGTGGTAAATTGCATTCAATTCCCGCTAATAGTGTGCAATTGATCAAATTTGCATTTATTAGGTTGCATAAGACCATTTGTGTCATGAATAAAGAGGCTAAATTTCTTCATTTCTTGCAATAAGTGATTTTCTTGCATTTTAATGGCTTATTTAACCCAAAAACTTGAATAAGTTAAATGCTTAAAAAAACCTTTTAATTTCAATAAAAACCTTTCCAACACCTTTTGGGGTGTTAAATGCATTCAATTCCCTCTAAAAGTGTTCAATTGATCGTAATTTGCATTTATTAGTTGCATAAGACCATGTGTGTCACGAATAAAGAGGCTAAATCACTTCATTTCTCGCAAACAAGTGATTTTGTTGCATTTTAATGACTTATTTAACCCAAATTAAACTTAAATGAAGTATAAATGCTTATAAAACGTTTATTTCAATGCAAAAACAATTTCCAACACCTTTTGGGGTGTTAAATGCATTCAATTCCTCGAATAAGTGTTCAATTGATCGAATTTGCATTTATAGCTGCGTAAGATCATTTGTGTACGAATAAAGATGCTAAATTATTTCATTTCTTGAAAATAAGTGATTTTCTTGCATTTTAAAATGGCTTATTTTCCAAAATTAAACTTAAATTAAGTATAAATGCTTACAAAGCCTTAATTTCAATACAAAGCCTTTCCCCACACCTTGTAGGGGTTAAATGCATTCAATTCCCTCTAATAAGTGTTCATTGATCATAATTTGCATTTATTAGTTAATAAGACCATTTGTGTCATGAATAATGAAGCTAAATTATTCATTTCTTGCAAATAAGTGATTTTCTTGCATTTAATGGCTTATTTAACCCAAATTAAACTTGAATGAAGTTAAATGCTTAAAAAAACCTTTAATTTCAATGAAAAAACCATTTTCAACACCTTTTAGGGCGTTAAATGCATTCAATTTTCCCTCTAATAAGTGTTAATTGATCAATTTGCATTTATTTAGCTTCATAAGACCATTTGTGTCACAATAAAAGAGGCTAATTCTTTATTTCTGAAAATAAGTGATTTTCTTTGCATTTTAATGGCTTATTTAACCCAAATTAAACTTAAATTAAGCATAAATGCTTACAAAAACCTTTAATTTCAATAAAANTTTGTCCAAATTTAAACTTAAATTAAGTATAAATGCTTACAAAGCCTTTAATTTCAATACAAAAGCCTGTTTCCCACAACCTTTTGGGGTGTTAAATTCAGTCAATTCCCTCTAATAAGTGTTCAATTGATCATAATTTGCATTTATTAGTTACATAAGACCATGTTGTGTCATGAATGAAGCTAAATTACTTCATTTCTTGCGAAATGTGATTTTTCTTGCATTTTAAATGGCTTATTTAACCCAAATTAAACTTGAATGAAGTTAAATGCTTAAAAAAAAACCTTTAATTTCATGAAAAAACCATTTTCAAAACACCTTTTAGGGCGTTAAATGCATTCAATTCCCTAATAAGTGTTCAATTGATCGTAATTTGCATTTATTAGCTTCATAAGACCATTTGTGTCACAAATAAAGAGGCTAAATTACTTTATTTCTTGAAAATAAGTGATTTTCTTCTTGCATTTAAATGGCTTATTTAACCCAAAATTAAACTTAAATTAAGCATAAATGCTTACAAAAACCTTTAATTTCAATAAAAAACCATTTTCAACACCTTTTGGGGTGTAAATGCTTTCAATTTCCCTCCAATAAGTGTGCAATTGATCAAAATTGCATTTATTGGTTACATAAGACCATTTGGTGTCACGAATAAAGAGCTAAATCACTTCATTTCTTACAAATAATGATTTTCTTCTGCTTTTTAATGACTTATTTAACCCAAATTAAATTAATTAAGTATAAATGCTTAGAAAACTTTAACTTCAATGCAAAACCATTTCCAACACCTTTTGGGGTGTTAAATGCATTCAATTCCCTCTAATTAGTGTGCAATTGATCAAAATTTGCAATTATGTTGCATAAGACCATTTCTGTCATGAATAAAGATAAATACTTCATTTCATGCAAAAGTGATTTTCTTGGATTTTAATGGCTTATTTAACCCAATTAAACTTAAATGAAGTATAAATGCATACATAAACGTTTAATTTAACGCAAAAACCTTTTCCAACCCTTTTGGGGTGTTAAATGCATTTAATTCCCTTTAATAAGTGTTCAATTGATCGTAATTTTGCATTTATTAGCTGCATAAGACCATTTGTGTAACGATAAAGATGCTAAATTATTTCATTTCTCGAAAATAAGTGATTTTCTTGCATTTTAAAACGGCTTATTTGACCAAATTAAACTTAAATAAGTATAAATGCTTACAAAAACCTTTAATTTCAATACAAAAGCCTTTTCCAACACCTTTTGGGGGTGTTAAATGCATTCAATTCCCTCTATAAGTGTTCAATTGATTATAATTTGCATTTATTAGTTGTATAAGACCATTTGTGTCATGAATAAAAGGCTAAATTCTTCATTTCCTGCAAATAAGTGATTTCTTGCATTTTAATGGCTATTTAACACAAATAAACTTGAATGAAGTTTAAATGCTTAAAAAAAACCTTTAATTTCAATGCAAAAACCATTTCCAACACCTTTTGCGGTGTTAAATGCATTCAATTCCTCTATAAGTGTTCAATTGATCGTAATTTGCATTATTATTGCATAAGACCATTTGTGTCACAATAAAGAGGCTAAATCACTTTATTTCTTGAAAATAAGTGATTTCTTGCATTTAAATGGCTTATTTAAACCCAAATTAAACTTAAATTAAGCAAAAATGGTTACAAAAACCTTTAATTTCAAGATAAAAACCATTTCCAACACCTTTTGGGTGTTAAATGCTTTCAATTCCCTCCAATAAGTGTGCAATTGATCAAAATTTGCATTTATTGGTTGCATAAGACCATTTTGTCACAATAAAGAGGCTAAATCACTTCATTTCTTACAAATAAGTGATTTTCTTGCATTTTAATGACTTATTTAACCCAAATTAAACTTAAATTAAGCATAAATGCTTTCAAAAACCTTTAATTTCAATACAAAAACCTTTTCCAACACATTTTGGGGTGTTAAATGCATTCAATTCCCGCTAATAAGTGTGCAATTGATCATAATTTGCATTTATTAGTTGCATAAGACCATTTGTGTCATGAATAAAGAGCTAAATTACTTCATTTCTTGCAAATAAGTGATTTTCTTGCATTTTAATGACTTATTTAACCAAATTAAACTTAAATTAAGCATAAATGCTTTCAAAAACTTTAATTTCAATACAAAAACCTTTTCCAACACATTTTGGGGTGTTAAATGCATTCAATTCCCGCTAATAAGTGTGCAATTGATCATAATTTGCATTTATTAGTTGCATAAGACCATTTGTGTCATGAATAAAGAGGCTAAATTTCTTCATTTCTTGCAAATAAGTGATTTTCTTGCATTTTAATGGCTTAGTTAACCCAAATTAAACTTGAATGAAGTTTAAATGCTAAAAAAAAACCTTTAATTTCAATGCAAAAACCATTTCCAACACCTTTTGCGGTGTTAAATGCATTCAATTCTCTCTAATAAGTGTTCAATTGATCATAATTTGCATTTATTAGTTACATAAGACCATTTGTGTCATGAATAATGAAGCTAAATTACTTCATTTCTTGCAAATAAGTGATTTTTCTTGCATTTTAATGGCTTATTAACCCAAATTAAACTTGAATGAAGTTTAAATGCTTAAAAAACCTTTAATTTCAATGCAAAACCATTTCAAACCTTTTAGGGCGTTAAATGCATTCAATTCCCTCTAATAAGTGTTCAATTGATCGTAATTTGCATTTATTAGCTGCGTAAGACCATTTGTAACGAATAAAGATGCTAAATTATTTCATTTCTTGAAAATAAGTGATTTTCTTGCATTTTAATGGCTTATTTGTCCAAATTTAAACTTAAATTAAGTATAAATGCTTACAAAAGCCTTTAATTTCAATACAAAAGCCTTTTCCCAACCTTTTGGGTGTTAAATGCATTCAATTCCCTCTAATAAGTGTTCAATTGATCATAATTTGCATTTATTAGTTACATAAGACCATTTGTGTCATGAATAATGAAGCTAAATTACTTCATTTCTTGCAAATAAGTGATTTTCTTGCATTTTAATGGCTATTTAACCCAAATTAAACTTGAATGAAGTTTAAAATGCTTAAAAAAACCTTTAATTCAATGAAAAACCATTTTCAACACCTTTTAGGGCGTTAAATGCATTCAATTCCCTCTAATAAGTGTTCAATTGATCGTAATTTGCATTTGTTAGCTTCATAAGACCATTTGTGTCACAAATAAAGAGGCTAAATTACTTTATTCTTGAAAATAAGTGATTTTCTTGCATTTAAATGGCTTATTTAACCCAAATTAAACTTAAATTAAGCATAAATGCTTTCAAAAACCTTTAATTCAATATAAAAACCATTTCAACACCTTTTGGGGTGTTAAATGCTTTCAATTCCCTCCAATAAGTGTGCAATTGATCAAATTTGCATTTATTGGTTGCATAAGACCATTTGTGTCACGAATAAAGAGGCTAAATAAATCACTTCATTCTTACAAAAAGTGATTTTCTTGCATTTTAATGACTTATTTAACCCAAATTAAACTTAAATTAAGCATAAATGCTTTCAAAAACCTTTAATTTCAATACAAAAACCTTTTCCAACACATTTTGGGGTGTTAATGCATTCAATTCCCGCTAATAAGTGTGCAATTGATCATAATTTGCATTTATTAGTTGCATAAGACCATTTGTGTCATGAATAAAGAGGCTAAATTCTTCATTTCTGCAAATAAGTGATTTTCTTGCATTTTAATGGCTTATTTAACCCAAATTAAACTTGAATGAAGTTTAAAATGCTTAAAAAAAACCTTTAATTTCAATGCAAAAACCATTTCCAACACCTTTTGCGGTGTTAAATGCATTCAATTCCCTCTAAAAAGTGTTCAATTGATCGTAATTTGCATTTAGTTGCATAAGACCATTTGTGTCACGAATAAAGAGGCTAAATCACTTCATTTCTCGCAAACAAGTGATTTTGCATTTTAATGACTTATTTAACCCAAATTAAACTTAAATGAAGTATAAATGCTTATAAAAACGTTTAATTTCAATGCAAAAACCATTTCCAACACCTTTTGGGGTGTTAAATGCATTCAATTCCCTCTAATAAGTGTTCAATTGATCGTAATTTGCATTTATTAGCTGCGTAAGATCATTTGTGTAACGAATAAAGATGCTAAATTATTTCATTTCTTGAAAATAAGTGATTTTCTTGCATTTTAATGGCTTATTTGTCCAAAATTAAACTTAAATTAAGTATAAATGCTTACAAAAGCCTTTAATTTCAATACAAAAGCCTTTTCCCACACCTTTTGGGGTGTTAAATGCATTCAATTCCCTCTAATAAGTGTTCAATTGATCATAATTTGCATTTATTAGTTACATAAGACCATTTGTGTCATGAATAATGAAGCTAAATTATTTCATTTCTTGCAAATAAGTGATTTTCTTGCATTTTAATGGCTTATTTAACCCAAATTAAACTTGAATGAAGTTTAAATGCTTAAAAAAACCTTTAATTTCAATGAAAAAACCATTTTCAACACCTTTTAGGGCGTTAAATGCATTCAATTCCCTCTAATAAGTGTTCAATTGATCGTAATTTGCATTTATTAGCTTCATAAGACCATTTGTGTCACAAATAAAGAGGCTAAATTACTTTATTTCTTGAAAATAAGTGATTTTCTTGCATTTAATGGCTTATTTAACCAAATTAAACTTAAATTAAGCATAAATGCTTACAAAAACCTTTAATTTCAATATAAAAACCATTTTCAACACCTTTTGGGGTGTTAAATGCTTTCAATTCCCTCAATAAGTGTGCAATTGATCAAATTTGCATTTATTGGTTACATAAGACCATTTGTGTCACGAATAAAGAGGCTAAATCACTTTATTTCTTGAAAATAAGTGATTTTCTTGCATTTAATGGCTTATTTAACCCAAATTAAACTTAAATTAAGCATAAATGGTTACAAAAACCTTTAATTTCAACAAAAACCATTTCCAACACCTTTTGGCGTGTTAAATGCTTCAATTCCCTCCAATAAGTGTGCAATTGATCAAATTTGCATTTATTGGTTGCATAAGACCATTTGTGTCACGAATAAAGAGGCTAAATCACTTCATTTCTTGCAAATAAGTGATTTTCTTGCATTTTAATGACTTATTTAACCCAAATTAAACTTAAATTAAGCATAAATGCTTCAAAAACCTTTAATTTCAATACAAAAACCTTTTCCAACACCTTTTGGGGTGTTAATGCATTCAATTCCCGCTAATAAGTGTGCAATTGATCATAATTTGCATTTAGTTGCATAAGACCATTTGTGTCATGAATAAAGAGGCTAAATTTCTTCATTTCTTGCAAATAAGTGATTTTCTTGCATTTTAATGGCTTATTTAACCCAAATTAAACTTGAATGAAGTTTAAATGCTTAAAAAAAACCTTTAATTTCAATGCAAAAACCATTTCCAACACCTTTTGCGGTGTTAAATGCATTCAATTCCCTCTAAAAAGTGTTCAATTGATCGTAATTTGCATTATTAGTTGCATAAGACCATTTGTGTCACGAATAAAGAGGCTAAATCACTTCATTTCTCGCAAACAAGTGATTTTCTTGCATTTTAATGACTTATTTAACCCAAATTAAACTTAAATGAAGTATAAATGCTTACAAAAACGTTTAATTTCAATGCAAAAACCATTTCCAACACCTTTTGGGGTGTAAATGCATTTAATTCCCTAATAATTGTTCAATTGATCGTAATTTGCATTTATTAGCTGCGTAAGACATTTGTGTAACGAATAAAGATGCTAAATTATTTCATTTCTTGAAAATAAGTGATTTTCTTGCATTTTAATGGCTTATTTGTCCAAATTAAACTTAAATTAAGTATAAATGCTTACAAAAGCCTTTAATTTCAATACAAAACCTTTTCCCACACCTTTTGGGGTGTTAAATGCATTCAATTCCCTCTAATAAGTGTTCAATTGATCATAATTTGCATTTATTAGTTACATAAGACCATTTGTGTCATGAATAATGAAGCTAAATTACTTCATTTCTTGCAAATAAGTGATTTTCTTGCATTTTAATGGCTTATTTAACCCAAATTAAACTTGAATGAAGTTTAAATGCTTAAAAAAACCTTTAATTTCAATGAAAAACCATTTTCAACACCTTTTAGGGTTAAATGCATTCAATTCCCTCTAATAAGTGTTCAATTGATCGTAATTTGCATTTATTAGCTGCATAAGACCATTTGTGTCACAAATAAAGAGGCTAAATTACTTTATTTCTTGAAAATAAGTGATTTTCTTGCATTTTAATGGCTTATTTAACCCAAATTAAACTTAAATTAAGCATAAATGCTTACAAAAACCTTTAATTTCAATATAAAAACCATTTTCAACACCTTTTGGGGTGTTAAATGCTTTCAATTCCCTCCAATAAGTGTGCAATTGATCAAAATTTGCATTTATTGTTACATAAGACCATTTGTGTCACGAATAAAGAGGCTAAATCACTTTATTTCTTGAAATAAGTGATTTTCTTGCATTTTAATGGCTTATTTAACCCAAATTAAACTTAAATTAAGCATAAATGCTTACAAAAACCTTTAATTTCAACAAAAACCATTTCCAACACCTTTTGGCGTGTTAAATGCATTCAATTCCCTCCAATAAGTGTGCAATTGATCAAATTTGCATTTATTGTTGCATAAGACCATTTGTGTCACGAATAAAGAGGCTAAATCACTTCATTTCTTACAAATAAGTGATTTTCTTGCATTTTAATGACTTATTTAACCCAAATTAAACTTAAATTAAGCATAAATGCTTTCAAAAACCTTTAATTTCAATACAAAAACCTTTTCCAACACATTTTGGGGTGTTAAATGCATTCAATTCCCGCTAATAAGTGTGCAATTGATCATAATTTGCATTTATTAGTTGCATAAGACCATTTGTGTCATGAATAAAGAGGCTAAATTTCTTCATTTCTTGCAAATAAGTGATTTTCTTGCATTTTAATGGCTTATTTAACCCAAATTAAACTTGAATGAAGTTTAAATGCTTAAAAAAACCTTTAATTTCAATGCAAAAACCATTTCCAACACCTTTTGCGGTGTTAAATGCATTCAATTCCCTCTAAAAAGTGTTCAATTGATCGTAATTTGCATTTATTAGTTGCATAAGACCATTTGTGTCACGAATAAAGAGGCTAAATCACTTCATTTCTCGCAAACAAGTGATTTTGTTGCATTTTAATGACTTATTTAACCCAAATTAAACTTAAATGAAGTATAAATGCTTACAAAAACGTTTAATTTCAATGCAAAAACCATTCCACCAACACCTTTTGGGGTGTTAAATGCATTCAATTCCCTCTAATAAGTGTTCAATTGATCGTAATTTGCATTTATTAGCTGCGTAAGACATTTGTGTAACGAATAAAGATGCTAAATTATTTCATTTCTTGAAAATAAGTGATTTTCTTGCATTTTAATGGCTTATTTGTCCAAATTAAACTTAAATTAAGTATAAATGCTTACAAAAGCCTTTAATTTCAATACAAAAGCCTTTTCCACACCTTTTGGGGTGTTAAATGCATTCAATTCCCTCTAATAAGTGTTCAATTGATCATAATTTGCATTTATTAGTTACATAAGACCATTTGTGTCATGAATAATGAAGCTAAATTACTTCATTTCTTGCAAATAAGTGATTTTCTTGCATTTTAATGGCTTATTTAACCCAAATTAAACTTGAATGAAGTTTAAATGCTTAAAAAAACCTTTAATTTCAATGAAAAAACCATTTTCAACACCTTTTAGGGCGTTAAATGCATTCAATTCCCTCTAATAAGTGTTCAATTGATCGTAATTTGCATTTATTAGCTTCATAAGACCATTTGTGTCACAAATAAGAGGCTAAATTACTTATTTCTTGAAATAAGTGATTTTCTTGCATTTAAATGGCTTATTTAACCCAAATTAAACTTAAATTAAGCATAAATGCTTACAAAAACCTTTAATTTCAATATAAAAACCATTTTCAACACCTTTTGGGGTGTTAAATGCTTTCAATTCCCTCCAATAAGTGTGCAATTGATCAAAATTTGCATTTATTGGTTACATAAGACCATTTGTGTCACGAATAAAGAGGCTAAATCACTTTATTTCTTGAAAATAAGTGATTTTCTTGCATTTAAATGGCTTATTTAACCCAAATTAAACTTAAATTAAGCATAAATGGTTACAAAAACCTTTAATTTCAACATAAAAACCATTTCCAACACCTTTTGGCGTGTTAAATGCTTTCAATTCCCTCCAATAAGTGTGCAATTGATCAAAATTTGCATTTATTGGTTGCATAAGACCATTTGTGTCACGAATAAAGAGGCTAAATCACTTCATTTCTTACAAATAAGTGATTTTCTTGCATTTTAATGACTTATTTAACCCAAATTAAACTTAAATTAAGCATAAATGCTTTCAAAAACCTTTAATTTCAATACAAAAACCTTTTCCAACACATTTTGGGGTGTTAAATGCATTCAATTCCCGCTAATAAGTGTGCAATTGATCATAATTTGCATTTAGTAGTTGCATAAGACCATTTGTGTCATGAATAAAGAGGCTAAATTTCTTCATTTCTTGCAAATAAGTGATTTTCTTGCATTTTAATGGCTTATTTAACCCAAATTAAACTTGAATGAAGTTTAAATGCTTAAAAAAAACCTTTAATTTCAATGCAAAAACCATTTCCAACACCTTTTGCGGTGTTAAATGCATTCAATTCCCTCTAAAAAGTGTTCAATTGATCGTAATTTGCATTTATTAGTTGCATAAGACCATTTGTGTCACGAATAAAGAGGCTAAATCACTTCATTTCTCGCAAACAAGTGATTTTGTTGCATTTTAATGACTTATTTAACCCAAATTAAACTTAAATGAAGTATAAATGCTTACAAAAACGTTTAATTTCAATGCAAAAACCATTTCCAACACCTTTTGGGGTGTTAAATGCATTCAATTCCCTCTAATAAGTGTTCAATTGATCGTAATTTGCATTTATTAGCTGCGTAAGATCATTTGTGTAACGAATAAAGATGCTAAATTATTTCATTTCTTGAAAATAAGTGATTTTCTTGCATTTTAATGGCTTATTTGTCCAAAATTAAACTTAAATTAAGTATAAATGCTTACAAAAGCCTTTAATTTCAATACAAAAGCCTTTTCCCACACCTTTTGGGGTTTAAATGCATTCAATTCCCTCTAATAAGTGTTCAATTGATCATAATTTGCATTTATTAGTTACATAAGACCATTTGTGTCATGAATAATGAAGCTAAATTACTTCATTTCTTGCAAATAAGTGATTTTCTTGCATTTTAATGGCTTATTTAACCCAAATTAAACTTGAATGAAGTTTAAATGCTTAAAAAAACCTTTAATTTCAATGAAAAAACCATTTTCATCAACACCTTTTAGGGCGTTAAATGCATTCAATTCCCTCTAATAAGTGTTCAATTGATCGTAATTTGCATTTATTAGCTTCATAAGACCATTTGTGTCACAAATAAAGAGGCTAAATTACTTTATTCTTGAAAATAAGTGATTTTCTTGCATTTAATGGCTTATTTAACCCAAATTAAACTTAAATTAAGCATAAATGCTTACAAAACCTTAATTTCATATAAAAACCATTTCAACACACTTTTGGGGTGTTAAATGCTTTCAATTCCCTCCAATAAGTGTGCAATTGATCAAAATTTGCATTTATTGGTTACATAAGACCATTTGTGTCACGAATAAAGAGGCTAAATCACTTCATTTCTTACAAATAAGTGATTTCCTTGCTTTTAATAATGACTTATTTAACCCAAATTAAACTTAAATTAAGTATAAATGCTTATAAAAACTTTTAACTTCAATGCAAAAACCATTTCCAACACCTTTGTGGGGTGTTAAATGCATTCAATTCCCTCTAATTAGTGTGCAATTGATCAAAATTTGCAATTATTAGTTGCATAAGACCATTTCGTCATGAATAAAGGGGCTAAATTACTTCATTTCATGCAAGAAGTGATTTTCTTGGATTTTAAGGCTTATTTAACCCGAATTAAACTTAAATGAAGTATAAATGCATACATAAACGTTTAATTTAACGCAAAAACCTTTTCCAACCTTTTGGGGTGTTAAATGCATTTAATTCCCTTTAATAAGTGTTCAATTGATCGTAATTTGCATTTATTAGCTGCATAAGACCATTTGTGTAACGAATAAAGATGCTAAATTATTTCATTTCTCGAAAATAAGTGATTTTCTTGCATTTTAACGGCTTATTTGACCAAAATTAAACTTAAATTAAGTATAAATGCTTACAAAAACCTTTAATTTCAATACAAAAGCCTTTTCCAACACCTTTTGGGGTGTTAAATGCATTCAATTCCCTAATAAGTGTTCAATTGATTATAATTTGCATTTATTAGTTGTATAAGACCATTTGTGTCATGAATAAAGAGGCTAAATTTCTTCATTTCCTGCAATAAGTGATTTTCTTCTTGCATTTAATGGCTTATTAACACAAATTAAACTTGAATGAAGTTTAAATGCTTAAAAAAACCTTTAATTTCAATGCAAAAACCATTTCCAACACCTTTTGCGGTGTTAAATGCATTCAATTCCTCTAATAAGTGTTCAATTGATCGTAATTTGCATTTATTAGTTTTGCATAAGACCATTTGTGTCACGAAAAGAGGCTAAATACTTTATTTCTTGAAAATAAGTGATTTTCCTTGCATTTAAATGGCTTATTTAACCCAAATTAAACTTAAATTAAGCAAAAATGGTTACAAAAACCTTTAATTTCAACATAAAAACCATTCCAACACCTTTTGGCGTGTTAAATGCTTTCAATTCAATTCCTCCAATAAGTGTGCAATTGATCAAATTTGCATTTATTGGTTGCATAAGACCATTTGTGTCACCAATAAAGAGGCTAAATCACTTCATTTCTTACAAATAAGTGATTTTCTTGCATTTTAATGACTTATTTAACCCAAATTAAACTTAAATTAAGCATAAATGCTTTCAAAAACCTTTAATTTCAATACAAAAACCTTTTCCAACACATTTTGGGGTGTTAAATGCATTCAATTCCCGCTAATAAGTGTGCAATTGATCATAATTTGGCATTTATTAGTTGCATAAGAACCATTTGTGTCATGAATAAAGAGGCTAAATTACTTCATTTCTTGCAAATAAGTGATTTTCTTGCATTTTAATGACTTATTTAACCCAAATTAAACTTAAATTAAGCATAAATGCTTTCAAAAACCTTTAATTTCAATACAAAAACCTTTTCCAACACATTTTGGGGTGTTAAATGCATTCAATTCCCGCTAATAAGTGTGCAATTGATCATAATTTGCATTTATTAGTTGCATAAGACCATTTGTGTCATGAATAAAGAGGCTAAATTTCTTCATTTCTTGCAAATAAGTGATTTTCTTGCATTTTAATGGCTTAGTTAACCCAAATTAAACTTGAATGAAGTTTAAATGCTAAAAAAAAAACCTTTAATTTCAATGCAAAACCATTTCCAACACCTTTTGCGGTGTTAAATGCATTCAATTCCCTCTAATAAGTGTTCAATTGATCATAATTTGCATTTATTAGTTACATAAGACCATTTGTGTCATGAATAATGAAGCTAAATTACTTCATTTCTTGCAAATAAGTGATTTTCTTGCATTTTAATGGCTTATTTAACCCAAATTAAACTTGAATGAAGTTTAAATGCTTAAAAAAACCTTTAATTTCAATGCAAAAATCATTTTCAACACCTTTTAGGGCGTTAAATGCATTCAATTCCCTCTAATAAGTGTTCAATTGATCGTAATTTGCATTTATTAGCTGCGTAAGACCATTTGTGTAACGAATAAAGATGCTAAATTATTTCATTTCTTGAAAATAAGTGATTTTCTTGCATTTTAATGGCTTATTTGTCCAAATTTAAACTTAAATTAAGTATAAATGCTTACAAAAGCCTTTAATTTCAATACAAAAGCCTTTTCCCACACCTTTGGGGTGTTAAATGCATTCAATTCCCCTAATAAGTGTTCAATTGATCATAATTTGCATTTATTAGTTACATAAGACCATTTGTGTCATGAATAATGAAGCTAAATTACTTCATTTCTTGCAAATAAGTGATTTTCTTGCATTTTAATGGCTTATTTAACACAAATTAAACTTGAATGAAGTTTAAATGCTTAAAAAAAACCTTTAATTTCAAAGCAAAAACCATTTCCAACACCTTTTGCGGTGTTAAATGCATTCAATTGCCTCTAATAAGTGTTCAATTGATCGTAATTTGCATTTATGAGTTCATAAGACCATTTGTGTCACGAATAAAGAGGCTAAATCACTTTATTTCTTGAAAATAAGTGATTTTCTTGCATTTAAATGACTTATTTAACCCAAATTAAACTTAAATTAAGCATAAATGCTTTCAAAAACCTTTAATTTCAATACAAAAACCATTTTCCAACACATTTTGGGGTGTTAATGCATTCAATTCCCGCTAATAGTGCAATTGATCATAATTTGCATTTATTAGTTGCATAAGACCATTTGTGTCATGAAAAAGAGGCTAAATTTCTTCATTTCTTGCAAATAAGTGATTTTCTTGCATTTTAATGGCTTATTTAACCCAAATTAAACTTGAAATGAAGTTAAATGCTTAAAAAAAACCTTTAATTTCAATGCAAAAACCATTTCCAACACCTTTTGCGGTGTTAAATGCATTCAATTCCCTCTAAAAAGTGTTCAATTGATCGTAATTTGCATTTATTAGTTGCATAAGACCATTTGTGTCACGAATAAAGAGGCTAAATCACTTCATTTCTCGCAAACAAGTGATTTTGTTGCATTTTAATGACTTATTTAACCCAATTAAACTTAAATGAAGTATAAATGCTTATAAAAACGTTTAATTTCAATGCAAAAAATTTTCCACCAACACCTTTTGGGGGTTAAATGCATTCAATTCCCTAATAAGTGTTCAATTGATCGTAATTTGCATTTATTAGCTGCGTAAGACATTTGTGTAACGAATAAAGATGCTAAATTATTTCATTCTTGAAAATAAGTGATTTTCTTGCATTTTAATGGCTTATTTGTCCAAAATTAAACTTAAATTAAGTATAAATGCTTACAAAAGCCTTTAATTTCAATACAAAAGCCTTTTCCCACACCTTTTGGGGTGTTAAATGCATTCAATTCCCTCTAATAAGTGTTCAATTGATCATAATTTGCATTTATTAGTTACATAAGACCATTTGTGTCATGAATAATGAAGCTAAATTATTCATTTCTTGCAAATAAGTGATTTTCCTTTCGCATTTTAATGGCTTATTTAACCCAAATTAAACTTGAATGAAGTTTAAATGCTTAAAAAAACCTTTAATTTCAATGAAAAAACATTTTCAACACCTTTTAGGGGCGTTAAATGCATTCAATTCCCTCTAATAAGTGTTCAATTGATCGTAATTTGCATTTATTAGCTTCATAAGACCATGTGTCACAAATAAAGAGGCTAAATTACTTTATTCTTGAAAATAAGTGATTTTCTTGCATTTAAATGGCTATTTAACCCAAATTAAACTTAAATTAAGCATAAATGCGTTACAAAAACCTTTAATTTCAATATAAAAACCATTTTCACAACACCTTTTGGGGGGTTTAATGCTTTCAATTCCCTCCAATAAGTGTGCAATTGATCAAAATTTGATTTATTTTGGTTACATAAGACCATTTGTGTCACGAATAAAGAGGCTAAATCACTTTATTTTTTCTTGAAATAAGTGATTTTTTGCATTTAAATGACTTATTTAACCCAAATTAACTTAATTAAGCATAAATGGTTACAAAACACCTTTAATTTCAATAAAAAACTTTATTTCCAACAACCTTTTGGGCGTGTTAAATGCTTTCAATTCCCTCCAATAAGTGTGCAATTGATCAAAATTTGCATTATAGTGGTGCATAAGACCATTTGTGTCACGAAAAAGAGGCTAAATTACTTCATTTCTTACAAATAAGTGATTTTCTTGCATTTTAATGACTTATTTAACCCAAATTAAACTTAAATTAAGCATAAATGCTTTCAAAAACCTTTAATTTCAATACAAAAACCTTTTCCAACACATTTTGGGGTGTTAAATGCATTCAATTCCCGCTAATAAGTGTGCAATTGATCATAATTTGCATTTATTAGTTGCATAAGACCATTTGTGTCATGAATAAAGAGGCTAAATTTCTTATTTCTTCATTTCTTGCAAATAAGTGATTTTCTTGCATTTTAATGGCTTATTTAACCCAAATTAAACTGAATGAAGTTTAAATGCTTAAAAAAACCTTTAATTTCAATGCAAAAACCATTTCCAACACCTTTTGCGGTGTTAAATGCATTCAATTCCCTCTAAAAGTGTTCAATTGATCGTAATTTGCATTTATTAGTTGCATAAGACCATTTGTGTCAGAATAAAGAGGCTAAATTACTTCATTTCTTGCAAAAAAGTGATTTTGTTGCATTTTAATGACTTATTTAACCCAAATTAAACTTAAATGAAGTATAAATGCTTACAAAAACGTTTAATTTCAATGCAAAAACCATTTCCACACCTTTTGGGGTGTTAAATGCATTCAATTCCCTCTAATAAGTGTTCAATTGATCGTAATTTGCATTTATTAGCTGCGTAAGACCATTTGTGTAACGAATAAAGATGCTAAATTATTTCATTTCTTGAAAATAAGTGATTTTCTGCATTTTAATGGCTTATTTGTCCAAAATTAAACTTAAATTAAGTATAAATGCTTACAAAAACCTTTAATTTCAATACAAAAGCCTTTTCCACACCTTTTGGGGTGTTAAATGCATTCAATTCCCTCTAATAAGTGTTCAATTGATCATAATTTGCATTTATTAGTTGCATAAGACCATTTGTGTCATGAATAAAGATGCTAAATTACTTCATTTCTTGCAAATAAGTGATTTTCTTGCATTTTAATGGCTTATTTAACCCAAATTAAACTTGAATGAAGTTTAAATGCTTAAAAAAAACCTTTAATTTCAATGCAAAAACCATTTTCAACACCTTTTAGGGCGTTAAATGCATTCAATTCCCTCTAATAAGTGTTCAATTGATCGTAATTTGCATTTATTAGCTTCATAAGACCATTTGTGTCACAAATAAAGAGGCTAAATTACTTTATTTCTTGAAAATAAGTGATTTTCTTGCATTTAAATGGCTTATTTAACCCAAATTAAACTTAAATTAAGCATAAATGCTTACAAAAACCTTTAATTTCAATATAAAAACCATTTTCAACACCTTTTGGGGTGTTAAATGCTTTCAATTCCCTCCAATAAGTGTGCAATTGATCAAAATTTGCATTTATTGGTTACATAAGACCATTTGTGTCACGAATAAAGAGGCTAAATCACTTCATTTCTTACAAATAAGTGATTTTCTTGCTTTTAATGACTTATTTAACCCAAATTAAACTTAAATTAAGTATAAATGCTTATAAAAACTTTTAACTTCAATGCAAAAACCATTTCCAACACCTTTTGGGGTGTTAAATGCATTCAATTCCCTCTAATTAGTGTGCAATTGATCAAAATTTGCAATTATTAGTTGCATAAGACCATTTCTGTCATGAATAAAGAGGCTAAATTACTTCATTTCATGCAAATAAGTGATTTTCTTGGATTTTAATGGCTTATTTAACCCGAATTAAACTTAAATGAAGTATAAATGCATACATAAACGTTTAATTTAACGCAAAAACCTTTTCCAACACCTTTTGGGGTGTTAAATGCATTTAATTCCCTTTAATAAGTGTTCAATTGATCGTAATTTGCATTTATTAGCTGCATAAGACCATTTGTGTAACGAATAAAGATGCTAAATTATTTCATTTCTCGAAAATAAGTGATTTTCTTGCATTTTAACGGCTTATTTGACCAAAATTAAACTTAAATTAAGTATAAATGCTTACAAAAACCTTTAATTTCAATACAAAAGCCTTTTCCAACACCTTTTGGGGTGTTAAATGCATTCAATTCCCTCTAATAAGTGTTCAATTGATTATAATTTGCATTTATTAGTTGTATAAGACCATTTGTGTCATGAATAAAGAGGCTAAATTTCTTCATTTCCTGCAAATAAGTGATTTTCTTGCATTTTAATGGCTTATTTAACACAAATTAAACTTGAATGAAGTTTAAATGCTTAAAAAAACCTTTAATTCAATGCAAAAACCATTTCCAACACCTTTTGCGGGGTTAAAATGCATTCAATTCCCTCTAATAAGTGTCAATTGATCGTAATTTGCATTTATTATTGCATAAGACCATTTGTGTCACGAATAAAGAGGCTAAATCACTTTATTTCTTGAAATAAGTGATTTTCTTGCATTTAAATGGTTATTTAACCCAAATTAAACTTAATTAAGCAAAAATGTTACAAAAACCTTTAATTTCAACATAAAAACCATTTTCCAACACCTTTTGGCGTGTTAAATGCTTTCAATTCCCTCCAATAAGTGTGCAATTGATCAAATTTGCATTTATTGGTTGCATAAGACCATTTTGTCACCAATAAAGAGGCTAAATCACTTCATTTCTTACAAATAAGTGATTTTCTTGCATTTTAATGACTTATTTAACCCAAATTAAACTTAAATTAAGCATAAATGCTTTCAAAAACCTTTAATTTCAATACAAAAACCTTTTCCAACACATTTTGGGGTGTTAAATGCATTCAATTCCCGCTAATAAGTGTGCAATTGATCATAATTTGCATTTATTAGTTGCATAAGACCATTTGTGTCATGAATAAAGAGGCTAAATTACTTCATTTCTTGCAAATAAGTGATTTTCTTGCATTTTATGACTTATTTAACCCAAATTAAACTTAAATTAAGCATAAATGCTTTCAAAAACCTTTAATTTCAATACAAAAACCTTTTCCAACACATTTTGGGGTGTTAAATGCATTCAATTCCCGCTAATAAGTGTGCAATTGATCATAATTTGCATTTATTAGTTGCATAAGACCATTTGTGTCATGAATAAAGAGGCTAAATTTCTCATTTCTTGCAATAAGTGATTTTCTTGCATTTTAATGGCTTAGTTAACCCAAATTAAACTTGAATGAAGTTTAAATGCTAAAAAAAACCTTTAATTTCAATGCAAAAACCATTTCCAACACCTTTTGCGGTGTTAAATGCATTCAATTCCCTCTAATAAGTGTTCAATTGATCATAATTTGCATTTATTAGTTACATAAGACCATTTGTGTCATGAATAATGAAGCTAAATTACTTCATTCTTGCAAATAAGTGATTTTCTTGCATTTTAATGGCTTATTTAACCCAAATTAAACTTGAATGAAGTTAAATGCTTAAAAAACCTTTAATTCAATGCAAAAACCATTTTCAACACCTTTAGGGCGTTAAATGCATTCAATTCCCTCTAATAAGTGTTCAATTGATCGTAATTTGCATTTTAGCTGCGTAGCGTAGACCATTTGTGTAACGAAAAATACTATTAATTCATTTCTTCTTGAAAATAAGTGATTTTCTTGCATTTTAATGGCTTATTTGTCCAAATTTAAACTTAAATAAGTATAAATGCTTACAAAAGCCTTTAATTTCAATACAAAAGCCTTTTCCCACACCTTTTGGGGTGTTAAATGCATTCAATTCCCTCTAAAGTGTCAATTGATCATAATTTGCATTATTAGTTACATAAGACCATTTGTGTCATGAATAATGAAGGCTAATTACTTCATTTCTTGCAAATAAGTGATTTCTTGCATTTTAATGGCTTATTTAACACAAATTAAACTTGAATGAAGTTTAAATGCTTAAAAAAACCTTTAATTTCAAAGCAAAAACCATTTCAACACCTTTTGGCGTGTTAAATGCATTCAATTCCCTCTAATAAGTGTTCAATTGATGTAATTTGCATTTATTAGTTGCATAAGACCATTTGTGTGTCAAAAATAAAGAGGCTATCACTTTATTTCTTGAAAATAAGTGATTTTCTTGCATTTTAATGGACTTATTTAACCCAAATTAAACTTAAATTAAGCATAAATGCTTTCAAAAACCTTTAATTTCAATACAAAAACCTTTTCCAACACATTTTGGGGTGTTAATTGCATTCAATTCCCGCTAATAAGTGTCAATTGATCATAATTTGCATTTATTAGTTGCATAAGACCATTTGTGTCATGAATAAAGAGGCTAAATTCTTCATTTCTTGCAAATAAGTGATTTTCTTGCATTTTAATGGCTTATTTAACCCAAATTAAACTTGAATGAAGTTTAAATGCTTAAAAAAAACCTTTAATTTCAATGCAAAAACCATTTCCAACACCTTTTGCGGTGTTAAATGCATTCAATTCCCTCTAAAAAGTGTTCAATTGATCGTAATTTGCATTTATTAGTTGCATAAGACCATTTGTGTCACGAATAAAGAGGCTAAATCACTTCATTTCTCGCAAACAAGTGATTTTGTTGCATTTTAATGACTTATTTAACCCAAATTAAACTTAAATGAAGTATAAATGCTTAAAAACGTTTAATTTCAATGCAAAAACCATTTCCAACACCTTTTGGGGTGTTAAATGCATTCAATTCCCTCTAATAAGTGTTCAATTGATCGTAATTTGCATTTATTAGCTGCGTAAGATCATTTGTGTAACGCAATAAAGATGCTAAATTATTTCATTTCTTGAAAATAAGTGATTTTCTTGCATTTTAATGGCTTATTTGTCCAAATTAAACTTAAATTAAGTATAAATGCTTACAAAAGCCTTTAATTTCAATACAAAAGCCTTTTCCCACACCTTTTGGGGTGTTAAATGCATTCAATTCCCTCTAATAAGTGTTCAATTGATCATAATTTGCATTTATTAGTTACATAAGACCATTTGTGTCATGAATAATGAAGCTAAATTATTTCATTTCTTGCAAATAAGTGATTTTCTTGCATTTTAATGGCTTATTTAACCCAAATTAAACTTGAATGAAGTTTAAATGCTTAAAAAAACCTTTAATTTCAATGAAAAAACCATTTTCAACACCTTTTAGGGCGTTAAATGCATTCAATTCCCTCTAATAAGTGTTCAATTGATCGTAATTTGCATTTATTAGCTTCATAAGACCATTTGTGTCACAAATAAAGAGGCTAAATTACTTTATTTCTTGAAAATAAGTGATTTTCTTGCATTTAAATGGCTTATTTAACCCAAATTAAACTTAAATTAAGCATAAATGCTTACAAAAACCTTTAATTTCAATATAAAAACCATTTTCAACACCTTTTGGGGTGTTAAATGCTTTCAATTCCCTCCAATAAGTGTGCAATTGATCAAAATTTGCATTTATTGGTTACATAAGACCATTTGTGTCACGAATAAAGAGGCTAAATCACTTTATTTCTTGAAAATAAGTGATTTTCTTGCATTTAAATGGCTTATTTAACCCAAATTAAACTTAAATTAAGCATAAATGGTTACAAAAACCTTTAATTTCAACATAAAAACCATTTCCAACACCTTTTGGCGTGTTAAATGCTTTCAATTCCCTCCAATAAGTGTGCAATTGATCAAAATTTGCATTTATTGGTTGCATAAGACCATTTGTGTCACGAATAAAGAGGCTACTAAATACTTCATTTCTTACAAATAAGTGATTTTCTTGCATTTTAATGACTTATTTAACCCAAATTAAACTTAAATTAAGCATAAATGCTTTCAAAAACCTTTAATTTCAATACAAAAACCTTTTCCAACACATTTTGGGGTGTTAAATGCATTCAATTCCCGCTAATAAGTGTGCAATTGATCATAATTTGCATTTATTAGTTGCATAAGACCATTTGTGTCATGAATAAAGAGGCTAAATTTCTTCATTTCTTGCAAATAAGTGATTTTCTTGCATTTTAATGGCTTATTTAACCCAAATTAAACTTGAATGAAGTTTAAATGCTTAAAAAAACCTTTAATTTCAATGCAAAAACCATTTCCAACACCTTTTGCGGTGTTAAATGCATTCAATTCCCTCTAAAAAGTGTTCAATTGATCGTAATTTGCATTTATTAGTTGCATAAGACCATTTGTGTCACGAATAAAGAGGCTAAATCACTTCATTTCTCGCAAACAAGTGATTTTGTTGCATTTTAATGACTTATTTAACCCAAATTAAACTTAAATGAAGTATAAATGCTTACAAAAACGTTTAATTTCAATGCAAAAACCATTTCCAACACCTTTTGGGGTGTTAAATGCATTCAATTCCCTCTAATAAGTGTTCAATTGATCGTAATTTGCATTTATTAGCTGCGTAAGACCATTTGTGTAACGAATAAAGATGCTAAATTATTTCATTTCTTGAAAATAAGTGATTTTCTTGCATTTTAATGGCTTATTTGTCCAAAATTAAACTTAAATTAAGTATAAATGCTTACAAAAGCCTTTAATTTCAATACAAAAGCCTTTTCCCACACCTTTTGGGGTGTTAAATGCATTCAATTCCCTCTAATAAGTGTTCAATTGATCATAATTTGCATTTATTAGTTACATAAGACCATTTGTGTCATGAATAATGAAGCTAAATTACTTCATTTCTTGCAAATAAGTGATTTTCTTGCATTTTAATGGCTTATTTAACCCAAATTAAACTTGAATGAAGTTTAAATGCTTAAAAAAACCTTTAATTTCAATGAAAAAACCATTTTCAACACCTTTTAGGGCGTTAAATGCATTCAATTCCCTCTAATAAGTGTTCAATTGATCGTAATTTGCATTTATTAGCTTCATAAGACCATTTGTGTCACAAATAAAGAGGCTAAATTACTTTATTTCTTGAAAATAAGTGATTTTCTTGCATTTAAATGGCTTATTTAACCCAAATTAAACTTAAATTAAGCATAAATGCTTACAAAAACCTTTAATTTCAATATAAAAACCATTTTCAACACCTTTTGGGGTGTTAAATGCTTTCAATTCCCTCCAATAAGTGTGCAATTGATCAAAATTTGCATTTATTGGTTACATAAGACCATTTGTGTCACGAATAAAGAGGCTAAATCACTTCATTTCTTACAAATAAGTGATTTTCTTGCTTTTTAATGACTTATTTAACCCAAATTAAACTTAAATTAAGTATAAATGCTTATAAAAACTTTTAACTTCAATGCAAAAACCATTTCCAACACCTTTTGGGGTGTTAAATGCATTCAATTCCCTCTAATTAGTGTGCAATTGATCAAAATTTGCAATTATTAGTTGCATAAGACCATTTCTGTCATGAATAAAGAGGCTAAATTACTTCATTTCATGCAAATAAGTGATTTTCTTGGATTTTAATGGCTTATTTAACCCGAATTAAACTTAAATGAAGTATAAATGCATACAAAACGTTTAATTTAACGCAAAAACCTTTTCCAACACCTTTTGGGGTGTTAAATGCATTTAATTCCCTCTAATAAGTGTTCAATTGATCGTAATTTGCATTTATTAGCTGCATAAGACCATTTGTGTAACGAATAAAGATGCTAAATTATTTCATTTCTCGAAAATAAGTGATTTTCTTGCATTTTAATGGCTTATTTGACCAAAATTAAACTTAAATTAAGTATAAATGCTTACAAAAACCTTTAATTTCAATACAAAAGCCTTTTCCAACACCTTTTGGGGTGTTAAATGCATTCAATTCCCTCTTATAAGTGTTCAATTGATCATAATTTGCATTTATTAGTTGTATAAGACCATTTGTGTCATGAATAAAGAGGCTAAATTCTTCATTTCTTGCAAATAAGTGATTTTCTTGCATTTTAATGGCTTATTTAACACAAATTAAACTTGAATGAAGTTTAAATGCTTAAAAAAACCTTTAATTTCAATGCAAAAACCATTTCCAACACCTTTTGGGGTGTTAAATGCATTCAATTCCCTCTAATAAGTGTTCAATTGATCGTAATTTGCATTTATTAGTTGCATAAGACCATTTGTGTCACGAATAAAGAGGCTAAATCACTTTATTTCTTGAAATAAGTGATTTTCTTGCATTTAAATGGCTTATTTAACCCAAATTAAACTTAAATTAAGCAAAATGGTTACAAAAACCTTTAATTTCAATATAAAAACCATTTCCAACACCTTTTGGCGTGTTAAATGCTTTCAATTCCCTCCAATAAGTGTGCAATTGATCAAAATTTGCATTTATTGGTTGCATAAGACCATTTGTGTCACGAATAAAGAGGCTAAATCACTTCATTTCTTACAAATAAGTGATTTTCTTGCATTTTAATGACTTATTTAACCCAAATTAAACTTAAATTAAGCATAAATGCTTTCAAAAACCTTTAATTTCAATACAAAAACCTTTTCCAACACATTTTGGGGTGTTAAATGCATTCAATTCCCGCTAATAAGTGTGCAATTGATCATAATTTGCATTTATTAGTTGCATAAGACCATTTGTGTCATGAATAAAGAGGCTAAATTACTTCATTTCTTGCAAATAAGTGATTTTCTTGCATTTTAATGACTTATTTAACCCAAATTAAACTTAAATTAAGCATAAATGCTTTCAAAAACCTTTAATTTCAATACAAAAACCTTTTCCAACACATTTTGGGGTGTTAAATGCATTCAATTCCCGCTAATAAGTGTGCAATTGATCATAATTTGCATTTATTAGTTGCATAAGACCATTTGTGTCATGAATAAAGAGGCTAAATTTCTTCATTTCTTGCAAATAAGTGATTTTCTTGCATTTTAATGGCTTAGTTAACCCAAATTAAACTTGAATGAAGTTTAAATGCTAAAAAAAAACCTTTAATTTCAATGCAAAAACCATTTCCAACACCTTTTGCGGTGTTAAATGCATTCAATTCCTCTAATAAGTGTTCAATTGATCATAATTTGCATTTATTAGTTACATAAGACCATTTGTGTCATGAATAATGAAGCTAAATTACTTCATTTCTTGCAAATAAGTGATTTTCTTGCATTTTAATGGCTTATTTAACCCAAATTAAACTTGAATGAAGTTTAAATGCTTAAAAAAACCTTTAATTTCAATGCAAAAACCATTTTCAACACCTTTTAGGGCGTTAAATGCATTCAATTCCCTCTAATAAGTGTTCAATTGATCGTAATTTGCATTTATTAGCTGCGTAAGACCATTTGTGTAACGAATAAAGATGCTAAATTATTTCATTTCTTGAAAATAAGTGATTTTCTTGCATTTTAATGGCTTATTTGTCCAAATTTAAACTTAAATTAAGTATAAATGCTTACAAAAGCCTTTAATTTCAATACAAAAGCCTTTTCCCACACCTTTTGGGGTGTTAAATGCATTCAATTCCCTCTAATAAGTGTTCAATTGATCATAATTTGCATTTATTAGTTACATAAGACCATTTGTGTCATGAATAATGAAGCTAAATTACTTCATTTCTTGCAAATAAGTGATTTTCTTGCATTTTAATGGCTTATTTAACACAAATTAAACTTGAATGAAGTTTAAATGCTTAAAAAAAACCTTTAATTTCAAAGCAAAAACCATTTCCAACACCTTTTGCGGTGTTAAATGCATTCAATTGCCTCTAATAAGTGTTCAATTGATCGTAATTTGCATTTATTAGTTGCATAAGACCATTTGTGTCACGAATAAAGAGGCTAAATCACTTTATTTCTTGAAAATAAGTGATTTTCTTGCATTTAAATGCTTATTTAACCCAAATTAAACTTAAATTAAGCAACTAAGGTTACAAAAACCTTTAATTTCACATAAAACCATTTCCAACACCTTTTGGCGTGTTAAATGCTTTCAATTCCCTCCAATAAGTGTGCAATTGATCAAAATTTGCATTTATTGGTTGCATAAGACCATTGTGTCACCAATAAAGAGGCTAAATCACTTCTTTATTACAAATAAGTGATTTTCTTGCATTTTAATGACTTATTTAACCCAAATTAAACTTAAATTAAGCATAAATGCTTCAAAAACCTTTAATTTCAATACAAAACCTTTTCCAACACATTTTGGGTGTTAAATGCATTCATTCCCGCTAATAAGTGTGCAATTGCTCATAATTTGCATTTATTAGTTGCATAAGACCATTTGTGTCATGAATAAAGAGGCTAAATTACTTCATTTCTTGCAAATAAGTGATTTTCTTGCATTTTAATGGCTTATTTAACCCAAATTAAACTTGAATGAAGTATAAATGCTTAAAAAAACCTTTAATTTCAATGCAAAAACCATTTCCAACACCTTTTGGGATGTTAAATGCATTCAATTGATCGTAATTTGCATTTATTAGTTGCATAAGACCATTTATGTCACGAAAAAAGAGGCTAAATTACTTCATTTCTTGCAAATAAGTGATTTTGTTGCATTTTAATGGCTTATTTAACCCAAATTAAACTTGAAAAAAGTTTAAATGCTTAAAAAAAACCTTTAATTTCAATGCAAAAACCATTTCCAACACCTTTTAGGGCGTTAAATGCATTCAATTCCCTCTAATAAGTGTTCAATTGATCGTAATTTGCATTTATTAGCTGCATAAGACCATTTGTGTCACAAATAAAGATGCTAAATTACTTTATTTCTTGAAAATAAGTGATTTTCTTGCATTTAAATGGCTTATTTAACCCAAATTAATTTAAATTACGCATAAATGCTTACAAAAACCTTTAATTCAGATAAAAACCATTTCCAACACCTTTTGGGGTGTTAAATGCTTTCAATTCCCTCCAATAAGTGTCCAATTGATCAAATTTTGCATTTATTGGTTGCATAAGACCTTTGTGTCACGAATAAAGAGGCTAAATCACTTCATTTCTTACGAATAAGTGATTTTCTTGCATTTTAATGACTTATTTAACCCAAATTAAACTTAAATTAGAATAAATGCTTATAAAAAACTTTTAATTTCAATGCAAAAAACCATTTTGAACACCTTTTGGGTGTTAAATGCATTCAATTCCGTCTAATTAGTGTGCAATTGATCAAAATTTGCATTATTCTTATTAGTTGCATAAGACCATTTGTGTCATGAATAAAGAGGCTAAATTACTTCCTTTCATGCAAAATAGTGATTTCTTGATATATTAATGGCTTATTTAACCCAAATTAAACATAAATGAAGTTAAATGCTTACAAAAACGTTTAATTTCAATGCAAAAACCATTTCCAACACCTTTGGGGTGTTAAATGCATTCAATTCCCTCTAATAAGTGTTCAATTGATCGTAATTTACATTTATTAGTTGCATAATACCATTTGTGTAACGATATAAAGATGCAAATTACTTCATTTCTTGAAAATAAGTTTTTCTTGCATTTTAATGGCTTATTTGACCAAAATTAAGCTTAAATTAAGTATAAATGCTTACAAAAACCTTTAATTTCAATACAAAAACCTTTTCCAACACCTTTTGGTGTGTTAAATGCTTTCAATTCCCTCCAATAAGTGTGCAATTGATCAAAATTTGCATTTATTGGTTGCATAAGACCATTTGTGTCACGAATAAAGAGGCTAAATCACTTCATTTCTTACAAATAAGTGATTTTCTTGCATTTTAATGACTTATTTAACCCAAATTAAACTTAAATTAAGTATAAATGCTTATAAAAACTTTTAACTTTAATGCAAAAACCATTTCCAACACCTTTTGGGGTGTTAAATGCATTCAATTCCCTCTAATTAGTGTGCAATTGATCAAAATTTGCAATTATTAGTTGCATAAGACCATTTCTGTCATGAATAAAGAGGCTAAATTACTTCATTTCATGCAAATAAGTGATTTTCTTGCATTTTAATGGCTTATTTAACCCAAATTAAACTTGAATGAAGTCTAAATGCTTAAAAAAAACCTTTAATTTCAATGCAAAAACCATTTCTAACACCTTTTCGGGCGTTAAATGCATTCAATTCCCTCTAATAAGTGTTCAATTGATTGTAATTTGCATTTATTAGCTGCATAAGACCATTTGTGTAACGGATAAAGATGCCAAATTATTTCATTTCTTGAAAATAAGAGATTTTCTTGCATTTTAATGGCTTATTTGACGAAAATTAAACTTAAATTAAGTATAAATGCTTACAAAAACCTTTAATTTCAATACAAAAGCCTTTTCCAACACCTTTTGGGGTGTTAAATGCATTCAATTCCCTCTAATAACTGTTCAATTGATCATAATTTGCATTTATTAGTTGTATAAGACCATTTGTGTCATGAATAAAGAGGCTAAATTTCTTCATTTCTTGCAAATAAGTGATTTTCTTGCATTTTAATGGCTTATTTAACCCAAATTAAACTTGAATGAAGTTTAAATGCTTAAAAAAAACCTTTAATTTCAACGCAAAAACCATTTCCAACACCTTTTGCGGTGTTAAATGCATTCAATTCCCTCTAAAAAGTGTTCAATTGATCGTAATTTGCATTTATTAGTTGTATAAGACCATTTGTGTCACGAATAAAGAGGCTAAATCACTTCATTCCTCGCAAACAAGTGATTTTCTTGCATTTTAATGACTTATTTAACCCAAATTAAACTTAAATGAAGTATAAATGCTTACAAAAACGTTTAATTTCAATGCAAAAACTATTTCCACCACCTTTTGGGGTGTTAAATGCATTCAATTCCCTCTAATAAGTGTTCAATTGATCGTAATTTGCATTTATTAGCTGCGTAAGACTATTTGTGTAACGAATAAAGATGCTAAATTATTTCATTTCTTGAAAATAAGTGATTTTCTTGCATTTTAATGGCTTATTGTCCAAATTAAACTTAATTAAGTATAAATGCTTACAAAACCTTTAATTTCAATACAACAGCCTTTTCCACACCTTTTGGGGTGTTAAATGCATTCAATTCCCTCTAATAAGTGTTCAATTGATCATAATTTGCATTTATTAGTTACATAAGACCATTTGTGTCATGAATAATGAAGCTAAATTACTTCATTTCTTGCAAATAAGTGATTTTCTTGCATTTTAATGGCTTATTTAACCCAAATTAAACTTGAATGAAGTTTAATGCTTAAAAAAAACCTTTAATTTCAATGCAAAAAACCATTTTCAACACCTTTTAGGGCGTTAAATGCATTCAATTCCCTCTAATAAGTGTTCAATGATCGTAATTTGCATTTATTGCTTCATAAGACCATTTATGTCACAAATAAAGAGGCTAAATTACTTTATTTCTTGAAAATAAGTGATTTTCTTGCATTTAAATGGCTTATTTAACCCAAATTAAACTTAAATTAAGCATAAATGCTTACAAAAACCTTTAATTTCAATATAAAAACCATTTTCAACACCTTTTGGGGTGTTAAATGCTTTCAATTCCCTCCAATAAGTGTGCAATTGATCAAAATTTGCATTTATTGGTTGCATAAGACCATTTGTGTCACGAATAAAGAGGCTAAATCACTTCATTTCTTACAAATAAGTGATTTTTTTGCATTTTAATGACTTATTTAACCCAAATTAAACTTAAATTAAGCATAAATGCTTTCAAAAACCTTTAATTTCAATACAAAAACCTTTCCAACACATTTGGGGTGTTAATGCATTCAATTCCCGCTAATAAGTGTGCAATTGATCATAATTTGCATTTATTAGTTGCATAAGACCATTTGTGTCATGAATAAAGAGGCTAAATTTCTTCATTTCTTGCAAATAAGTGATTTTCTTGCATTTTAATGGCTTATTTAACCCAAATTAAACTTGAATGAAGTTTAAATGCTTAATTTTTTGGAAATTAAAGTTACGTTTTTGGTAAAGGTTGTGGAAAACGCCACAATTTACGTTTCAATTCCCTCTAATAAGTGTTCAATTGATCGTAATTTGCATTTATTAGTTGCATAAGACCATTTGTGTCACGAATAAAGAGGCTAAATCACTTCATTTCTCGCAAACAAGTGATTTTCTTGCATTTTAATGACTTATTTAACCCAAATTAAACTTAAATGAAGTATAAATGCTTACAAAAACGTTTAATTTCAATGCAAAAACCATTTCCAACACCTTTTGGGGTGTTAAATGCATTCAATTCCCTCTAATAAGTGTTCAATTGATCGTAATTTGTGCATTTATTAGCTGCGTAAGACTATTTGTGTAACGAATAAAGATGCTAAATTATTTCATTTCTTGAAAATAAGTGATTTTCTTGCATTTTAATGGCTTATTTGTCCAAAATTAAACTTAAATTAAGTATAAATGCTTACAAAAACCTTTAATTTCAATACAAAAACCTTTTCCCACACCTTTTGGGGTGTTAAATGCATTCAATTCCCTCTAATAAGTGTTCAATTGATCATAATTTGCATTTATTAGTTACATAAGACCATTTGTGTCATGAATAATGAAGCTAAATTACTTCATTTCTTGCAAATAAGTGATTTTCTTGCATTTTAATGGCTTATTTAACCCAAATTAAACTTGAATGAAGTTTAAATGCTTAAAAAAACCTTTAATTTCAATGCAAAAACCATTTTCAACACCTTTTAGGGCGTTAAATGCATTCAATTCCCTCTAATAAGTGTTCAATTGATCGTAATTTGCATTTATTAGCTTATAAGACCATTTGTGTCACAAATAAAGAGGCTAAATTACTTTATTTCTTGAAAATGATTTTCTTGCATTTAAATGGCTTATTTAACCCAAATTAAACTTAAATTAAGCATAAATGCTTACAAAAACCTTTAATTTCAATATAAAAACCATTTTCAAACACCTTTTGGGGTGTTAAATGCTTTCAATTCCCTCCAATAAGTGTGCAATTGATCAAAATTTGCATTTATTGGTTGCATAAGACCATTTGTGTCACGAATAAAGAGGCTAAATCACTTCATTCTTGAAAATAAGTGATTTTTTGCATTTAATGTTATTTAACCCAAATTAAACTTAAATTAAGCATAAATGCTTACAAAAACTTTAATTTCAATACAAAAACCATTTTCCAACACCTTTTGGGTGTTAAATGCATTCAATTCCCTCTAATAAGTGTGCAATTGATCAAATTTGCATTTATTGTGCATAAGACCATTTGTGTCATGAATAAAGAGGCTAAATTACTTCATTTCTTGCAAATAAGTGATTTTCTTGCATTTTAATGACTTATTTAACCCAAATTAAACTTAAATTAAGCATAAATGCTTTCAAAAACCTTTAATTTCAATACAAAAACCTTTTCCAACACATTTTGGGGTGTTAAATGCATTCAATTCCCGCTAATAAGTGTGCAATTGATCATAATTTGCATTTATTAGTTGCATAAGACCATTTGTGTCATGAATAAAGAGGCTAAATTTCTTCATTTCTTGCAAATAAGTGATTTTCTTGCATTTTAATGGCTTATTTAACCCAAATTAAACTTGAATGAAGTTTAAATGCTTAAAAAAAACCTTTAATTTCAATGCAAAAACCATTTCCAACACCTTTTGCGGTGTTAAATGCATTCAATTCCCTCTAATAAGTGTTCAATTGATCGTAATTTGCATTTATTAGTTGCATAAGACCATTTGTGTCACGAATAAAGAGGCTAAATCACTTCATTTCTCGCAAACAAGTGATTTTCTTGCATTTTAATGACTTATTTAACCCAAATTAAACTTAAATGAAGTATAAATGCTTACAAAAACGTTTAATTTCAATGCAAAAACCATTTCCAACACCTTTTGGGGTGTTAAATGCATTCAATTCCCTCTAATAAGTGTTCAATTGATCGTAATTTGCATTTATTAGCTGCGTAAGACCATTTGTGTAACGAATAAAGATGCTAAATTATTTCATTTCTTGAAAATAAGTGATTTTCTTGCATTTTAATGGCTTATTTGTCCAAAATTAAACTTAAATTAAGTATAAATGCTTACAAAAGCCTTTAATTTCAATACAAAAGCCTTTTCCCACACCTTTTGGGGTGTTAAATGCATTCAATTCCCTCTAATAAGTGTTCAATTGATCATAATTTGCATTTATTAGTTACATAAGACCATTTGTGTCATGAATAATGAAGCTAAATTACTTCATTTCTTGCAAATAAGTGATTTTCTTGCATTTTAATGGCTTATTTAACCCAAATTAAACTTGAATGAAGTTTAAATGCTTAAAAAACCTTTAATTTCAATGCAAAAACCATTTCAACACCTTTTAGGGGTTAAATGCATTCAATTCCTCTAATAAGTGTTCAATTGATCGTAATTTGCATTTATTAGCTTCATAAGACCATTTGTGTCACAATAAAGAGGCTAAATTACTTTATTTCTTGAAAATAAGTGATTTTCTTGCATTTAAAGGCTTATTTAACCCAAATTAAACTTAAATTAAGCATAAATGCTTACAAAAACCTTTAATTTCAATATAAAAACCATTTCAACACCTTTTGGGGTGTTAAATGCTTTCAATTCCCTCCAATAAGTGTGCAATTGATCAAAATTTGCATTTATTGGTTACATAAGACCATTTGTGTCACGAATAAAGAGGCTAAATCACTTCATTTCTTACAAATAAGTGATTTTCTTGCTTTTTAATGACTTATTTAACCCAAATTAAACTTAAATTAAGTATAAATGCTTATAAAAACTTTTAACTTCAATGCAAAAACCATTTCCAACACCTTTTGGGGTGTTAAATGCATTCAATTCCCTCTAATTAGTGTGCAATTGATCAAATTTGCATTTATTGGCATAAGACCATTTGTGTCATGAATAAAGAGGCTAAATTACTTCATTTCATGCAAATAAGTGATTTTCTTGCATTTTAATGGCTTATTTAACCCAAATTAAACTTAAATGAAAGTAATAAATGCTTATAAAAACTTTAATTTCAATGCAAAACCATTTAACACCTTTTGGGGTGTTAAATGCATTCAATTCCCTAATAGTGTTGCATTTATTAGTTGCATAAGACCATTTATGTCACGAAAAAAGAGGCTAAATTACTTCATTTCTTGCAAATAAGTGATTTTGTTGCATTTTAATGGCTTATTTAACCCAAATTAAACTTGAAAAAAGTTTAAATGCTTAAAAAAAACCTTTAATTTCAATGCAAAAACCATTTCCAACACCTTTTAGGGCGTTAAATGCATTCAATTCCCTCTAATAAGTGTTCAATTGATCGTAATTTGCATTTATTAGCTGCATAAGACCATTTGTGTCACAAATAAAGATGCTAAATTACTTTATTTCTTGAAAATAAGTGATTTTCTTGCATTTAAATGGCTTATTTAACCCAAATTAAATTTAAATTAAGCATAAATGCTTACAAAAACCTTTAATTTCAAGATAAAAACCATTTCCAACACCTTTTGGGGTGTTAAATGCTTTCAATTCCCTCCAATAAGTGTCCAATTGATCAAATTTTGCATTTATTGGTTGCATAAGACCATTTGTGTCACGAATAAAGAGGCTAAATCACTTCATTTCTTACGAATAAGTGATTTTCTTGCATTTTAATGACTTATTTAACCCAAATTAAACTTAAATTAAGATAAATGCTATAAAAACTTTAATTTCAATGCAAAAACCATTTTGAACACCTTTTGGGGTGTTAAATGCATTCAATTCCCTCTAATTAGTGAATGCAATTTGAAACATTTGCATTATTAGTTGCATAAGACCATTTGTGTCATGAATAAAGAGGCTAAATTACTTCATTTC
Organism: Carallia brachiata; assembly: GCA_021464245.1. NCBI lineage: Eukaryota > Viridiplantae > Streptophyta > Magnoliopsida > Malpighiales > Rhizophoraceae > Carallia > Carallia brachiata. The sequence goes on along the minus strand of JADCRB010000028.1, from coordinate 2,485,678 downwards.
ATGCAAATAAGTGATTTTCTTGGATTTAATGGCTTATTTAACCCAAATTAAACATAAATGAAGTATAAATGCTTACAAAAACGTTTAATTTCAATGCAAAAACCATTTCCAACACCTTTTGGGGTGTTAAATGCATTCAATTCCCTCTAATAAGTGTTCAATTGATCGTAATTTACATTTATTAGCTGCATAATACCATTTGTGTAACGAATAAAGATGCTAAATTACTTCATTTCTTGAAAATAAGTGTTTTTCTTGCATTTTAATGGCTTATTTGACCAAAATTAAGCTTAAATTAAGTATAAATGCTTACAAAAACCTTTAATTTCAATACAAAAACCTTTTCCAACACCTTTTGGTGTGTTAAATGCTTTCAATTCCCTCCAATAAGTGTGCAATTGATCAAAATTTGCATTTATTGGTTGCATAAGACCATTTGTGTCACGAATAAAGAGGCTAAATCACTTCATTTCTTACAAATAAGTGATTTTCTTGCATTTTAATGACTTATTTAACCCAAATTAAACTTAAATTAAGTATAAATGCTTATAAAAACTTTTAACTTTAATGCAAAAACCATTTCCAACACCTTTTGGGGTGTTAAATGCATTCAATTCCCTCTAATTAGTGTGCAATTGATCAAAATTTGCAATTATTAGTTGCATAAGACCATTTCTGTCATGAATAAAGAGGCTAAATTACTTCATTTCATGCAAATAAGTGATTTTCTTGCATTTTAATGGCTTATTTAACCCAAATTAAACTTGAATGAAGTCTAAATGCTTAAAAAAACCTTTAATTTCAATGCAAAAACCATTTCTCACACCTTTTCGGGCGTTAAATGCATTCAATTCCCTCTAATAAGTGTTCAATTGATTGTAATTTGCATTTATTAGCTGCATAAGACCATTTGTGTAACGGATAAAGATGCCAAATTATTTCATTTCTTGAAAATAAGAGATTTTCTTGCATTTTAATGGCTTATTTGACGAAAATTAAACTTAAATTAAGTATAAATGCTTACAAAAACCTTTAATTTCAATACAAAAGCCTTTTCCAACACCTTTTGGGGTGTTAAATGCATTCAATTCCCTCTAATAACTGTTCAATTGATCATAATTTGCATTTATTAGTTGTATAAGACCATTTGTGTCATGAATAATGAGCTAAATTACTTCATTTCTTGCAAATAAGTGATTTTCTTGCATTTAATGGCTTATTAACCCAAATTAAACTTGAATGAAGTTTAAATGCTTAAAAAAACCTTTAATTTCAATGCAAAAACCATTTTCCACACCTTTTTGGGCGTTAAATGCATTCAATTCCCTCTAATAAGTGTTCAATTGATCGTAATTTGCATTTATTAGCTTCATAAGACCATTTGTGTCACAAATAAAGAGGCTAAATTACTTTATTTCTTGAAAAAAGTGATTTTCTTGCATTTAAATGGCTTATTTAACCCAAATTAAACTTAAATTAAGCATAAATGCTTACAAAAACCTTTAATTTCAATATAAAAACCATTTTCAACACCTTTTGGGGTGTTAAATGCTTTCAATTCCCTCCAATAAGTGTGCAATTGATCAAAATTTGCATTTATTGGTTGCATAAGACCATTTGTGTCACGAATAAAGAGGCTAAATCACTTCATTTCGACAAATAAGTGATTTTTTGCATTTTAATGACTTATTTAACCCAAATTAAACTTAAATTAAGCATAAATGCTTTCAAAAACCTTTAATTTCAATACAAAAACCTTTTCCAACACATTTTGGGGTGTTAAATGCATTCAATTCCCTAATAAGTGTGCAATTGATCAAATTTGCATTTATTAGTTGCATAAGACCATTTGTGTCATGAATAAAGAGGCTAAATTACTTCATTTCTTGCAAATAATGATTTTCTTGCATTTTAATGACTTATTTAACCCAAATTAAACTTAAATTAAGCATAAATGCTTTCAAAAACCTTTAATTTCAATACAAAAACCTTTTCCAACACATTTTGGGGTGTTAAATGCATTCAATTCCCGCTAATAAGTGTGCAATTGATCATAATTTGCATTTATTAGTTGCATAAGACCATTTGTGTCATGAATAAAGAGGCTAAATTTCTTCATTTCTTGCAAATAAGTGATTTTCTTGCATTTTAATGGCTTATTAACCCAAATTAAACTTGAATGAAGTTTAAATGCTAAAAAAAACCTTTAATTTCAATGCAAAAACCATTTCCAACACCTTTTGGCGTGTTAAATGCATTCAATTCCCTCTAATAAGTGTTCAATTGATCATAATTTGCATTTATTAGTTGCATAAGACCATTTGTGTCATGAATAAAGAAGCTAAATTACTTCATTTCTTGCAAATAAGTGATTTTCTTGCATTTTAATGGCTTATTTAACCCAAATTAAACTTGAATGAAGTATAAATGCTTACAAAAACCTTTAATTTCAATGCAAAAACCATTTCCAACACCTTTTGGGCGTTAAATGCATTCAATTCCCTCTAATAAGTGTTCAATTGATCGTAATTTGCATTTATTAGCTGCGTAAGACCATTTGTGTAACGAATAAAGATGCTAAATTATTTCATTTCTTGAAAATAAGTGATTTTCTTGCATTTTAATGGCTTATTTGTCCAAAATTAAACTTAAATTAAGTATAAATGCTTACAAAAGCCTTTAATTTCAATACAAAAGCCTTTTCCCAACACCTTTTGGGGTGTTAAATGCATTCAATTCCCTCTAATAAGTGTTCAATTGATCATAATTGCATTTATTAGTTACATAAGACCATTTGTGTCATGAATAATGAAGCTAAATTACTTCATTTCTTGCAAATAAGTGATTTTCTTGCATTTTAATGGCTTATTTAACCAAATTAAACTTGAATGAAGTTTAAATGCTTAAAAAAAACCTTTAATTTCAATGCAAAAAACCATTTCAACACCTTTTGCGGTGTTAAATGCATTCAATTCCTCTAATAAGTGTTCAATTGATCGTAATTTGCATTTATTAGCTTCATAAGACCATTTGTGTCACAAATAAAGACTAAATTACTTTATTTCTTGAAAATAAGTGATTTTCTTGCATTTAAATGGCTTATTTAACCAATTAAATTAAATTAAGCATAAATGCTTACAAAAACCTTTAATTTCAATATAAAACCATTTCCAACACCTTTTGGGGTGTTAAATGCTTTCAATTCCCTCAATAAGTGTCAATTGATCAAAATTTGCATTTATTGGTTGCATAAGACCATTTGTGTCACGAATAAAGAGGCTAAATCACTTCATTTCTTAAATAAGTGATTTTCTTCTTGCATTTTAATGACTTATTTAACCCAAATTAAACTTAAATTACGATAAATGCTTATAAAAACTTTTAATTTCAATGCAAAAACCATTTCCAACACCTTTTGGGTGTTAAATGCATTCAATTCGTCTAATTAGTGTGCAATTGATCAAAATTTGCAATTATTAGNGTGTTAAATGCATTCAATTCCCTCTAATTAGTTGCAATTGATCAAAATTTGCAATTATTAGTTGCATAAGACCATTTGTGTCATGAATAAAGAGGCTAAATTACTTCATTTCATGCAAATAAGTGATTTTCTTGGATTTTAATGCTTATTTAACCCAAATTAAACATAAATGAAGTATAAATGCTTACAAAAACGTTTAATTTCAATGCAAAAACCATTTCCAACACCTTTTGGGGTGTTAAATGCATTCAATTCCCTCTAATAGGTGTTCAATTGATCGTAATTTGCATTTATTAGCTGCATAAGACCATTTGTGTAACGAATAAAGATGCTAAATTACTTCATTTCTTGAAAATAAGTGTTTTTCTTGCATTTTAATGGCTTATTTGACCAAAATTAAGTATAAATGCTTACAAAAACCTTTAATTTCAACAAAAACCTTTTCCAACACCTTTTGGGGTGTTAAATGCATTCAATTCCCTCTAATAAGTGTTCAATTGATCATAATTTGCATTTGTTAGTTGCATAAGACCATTTGTGTCATGAATAAAGAGGCTAAATTACTTCATTTCTTGAAAATAAGTGATTTTCTTGCATTTTAATGGCTTATTTAACCCAAATTAAACTTGAATGAAGTTTAAATGCTTAAAAAAACCTTTAATTTCAATGCAAAAACCATTTCCAACACCTTTTAGGGCGTTAAATGCATTCAATTCCCTCTAATAAGTGTTCAATTGATCGTAATTTGCATTTATTAGCTTGCATAAGACCATTTGTGTCACAAATAAAGAGGCTAAATTACTTTATTTCTTGAAAATAAGTGATTTTCTTGCATTTAAATGGCTTATTTAACCCAAATTAAACTTAAATTAAGCATAAATGCTTACAAAAACCTTTAATTTCAATATAAAAACCATTTTCAACACCTTTTGGGGTGTTAAATGCTTTCAATTCCCTCCAATAAGTGTGCAATTGATCAAAATTTGCATTTATTGGTTGTATAAGACCATTTGTGTCACGAATAAAGAGGCTAAATCACTTCATTTCTTACAAATAAGTGATTTTCTTGCATTTTAATGACTTATTTAACCCAAATAAACTTAAATTAAGTATAAATGCTTATAAAAACTTTTAATTTCAATGCAAAAACCATTTCCAACACCTTTTGGGGTGTTAAATGCATTCAATTCCCTCTAATTAGTGTGCAATTGATCAAAATTTGCAATTATTAGTTGCATAAGACCATTTGTGTCATGAATAAAGAGGCTAAATTACTTCATTTCATGCAAATAAGTGATTTTCTTGGATTTTAATGGCTTATTTAACCCAAATTAAACTTAAATGAAGTATAAATGCTTACAAAAACGTTTAATTTAATGCAAAAACCTTTTCCAACACCTTTTGGGGTGTTAAATGCATTCAATTCCCTCTAATAAGTGTTCAATTGATCGTAATTTGCATTTATTAGCTGCATAAGACCATTTGTGTCATGAATAAAGAGGCTAAATTACTTCATTTCTTGAAAATAAGTGATTTTCTTGCATTTTAATGGCTTATTTAACCCAAATTAAACTTATAAGTTAAATGCTTACAAAAACCTTTAATTTCAATGCAAAAACCATTTCCAACACCTTTTGGGGTGTTAAATGCATTCAATTCCCTCTAATAAGTTCAATTGATCGTAATTTGCATTTATTAGTTGCATAAGACCATTTGTGTCACGAATAAAGAGGCTAAATACTTCATTTCTTAAAAATAAGTGATTTTCTTGCATTTTAATGGCTTATTTGACCAAAATTAAACTTGAATGAAGTATAAATGCTTACAAAAACTTTTAATTTCAATGCAAAAACCATTTCCAACACCTTTTGGGGTGTTAAATGCATTCAATTCCCTCTAATTAGTGTGCAATTGATCAAAATTTGCAATTATTAGTTGCATAAGACCATTTGTGTCATGAATAAAGAGGCTAAATTACTTCATTTCATGCAAATAAGTGATTTTCTTGGATTTTAATGGCTTATTTAACCCAAATTAAACATAAATGAAGTATAAATGCTTACAAAAATTTTTAATTTCAATACAAAAGCCTTTCCCAACACCTTTTGGGGTGTTAAATGAAGTGTTCAATTGATCGTAATTTGCATTTATTAGCTGCATAAGACCATTTGTGTCACAAATAAAGAGGCTAAATTACTTGATTTCTTGAAAATAAGTGATTTCTTGCATTTAAATGGCTTATTTAACCCAAATTAAACTTAAATTAAGCATAAATGCTTACAAAAACCTTTAATTTCAATATAAAAAGCATTTCCAACACCTTTTGGGGTGTTAAATGCTTTCAATTCCCTCCAATAAGTGTGCAATTGATCAAAATTTGCATTTATTGGTTGCATAAGACCATTTGTGTCACGAATAAAGAGGCTAAATCACGTCATTTCTTACAAAAAAGTGATTTTCTTGCATTTTAATGACTTATTTAACCCAAATTAAACTTAAATTAAGTATAAATGCTATAAAAAACTTTAATTTCAATGCAAAAACCATTTCAACACCTTTTGGGGTGTTAAATGCATTCAATTCCCTCTAATTAGTGTGCAATTGATCAAAATTTGCAATTATTAGTTGCATAAGACCATTTGTGTCATGAATAAAGAGGCTAAATTACTTCTTCATGCAAATAAGTGATTTTCTTGGATTTAATGGCTTATTTAACCCAAATTAAACATAAATGAAGTATAAATGCTTACAAATACGTTTAATTTCAATGCAAAAACCATTTCCAACACCTTTTGGGGTGTTAAATGCATTCAATTCCCTCTAATAAGTGTTCAATTGATCGTAATTTGCATTTATTAGCTGCATAAGACCATTTGTGTAACGAATAAAGATGCTAAATTACTTCATTTCTTGAAAATAAGTGTTTTTCTTGCATTTTAATGGCTTATTTGACCAAAATTAAGCTTAAATTAAGTATAAATGCTTACAAAAACCTTTAATTTCAATACAAAAACCTTTTCCAACACCTTTTGGGGTGTTAAATGCATTCAATTCCCTCTAATAAGTGTTCAATTGATCATAATTTGCATTTATTAGTTGCATAAGACCATTTGTGTTATGGATAAAGAGGCTAAATTACTTCATTTCTTGAAAATAAGTGATTTTCTTGCATTTAAATGGCTTATTTAACCCAAATTAAACTTAAGTTAAGCATAAATGCTTACAAAAACCTTTAATTTCAATATAAAAACCATTTTCAACACCTTTTGGGGTGTTAAATGCATTCAATTCCCTCAATAAGTGTGCAATTGATCAAATTTGCATTTATTGGTTGCATAAGACCATTTGTGTCGAATAAAGAGGCTAAATACTTCATTTCTTACAAATAAGTGATTTTCTTGCATTTTAATGACTTATTTAACCCAAAAAACTTAAATTAAGTATAAATGCTTATAAAAACTTTTAATTTCAATGCAAAAACCATTTCCAACACCTTTTGGGGTGTTAAATGCATTCAATTCCCTCTAATTAGTGTGCAATTGATCAAAATTTGCATTATTAGTTGCATAAGACCATTTGTGTCATTAATAAAGAGGCTAAATTACTTCATTTCTTGCAAATAAGTGATTTTCTTGCATTTTAATGGCTTATTTAACCCAAATTAAACTAAAATGAAGTATAAATGCTTACAAAAACCTTTAATTTCAATATAAAAACCATTTCCAACACCTTTTCGGGTGTTAAATGCATTCAATTTCCTCTAATAAGTGTTCAATTGATCGTAATTTGCATTTATTAGCTAAGACCATTTGTGTCACAAATAAAGAGGCTAAATTACTTCATTTCTTGAAAATAAGTGATTTTCTTGCATTTAATGGCTTATTTAACCCAAATTAAACTTAAATTAAGCATAAATGCTTACAAAAACCTTTAATTTCAATAAAAACCATTTCCAACACCTTTTGGGGTGTTAAATGCTTTCAATTTCCCTCAATAAGTGTGCAATTGATCAAAATTTGCATTTATTAGTTGCATAAGACCATTTGTGTCACGAATAAAGAGGCTAAATCACTTCATTTCTTACAAATAAGTGATTTTCTTGCATTTTAATGGCTTATTTAACCCAAATTAAACTTAAATTAAGTATAAATGCTTATAAAAACTTTTAATTTCAATGCAAAAACCATTTCCAACACCTTTTGGGGTGTTAAATGCATTCAATTCCCTCTAATAGTGTGCAATTGATCAAAATTTATTATTAGTTGCATAAGACCATTTGTGTCATGAATAAAGAGGCTAAATTACTTCATTTCATGCAAATAAGTGATTTTCTTGGATTTTAATGGCTTATTTAACCCAAATTAAACATAAATGAAGTATAAATGCTTACAAAAACTTTAATTTCAATGCAAAACCTTTCCAACACCTTTTGGGGTGTTAAATGCATTCAATTCCCTCTAATAAGTGTTCAATTGATCGTAATTTGCTTATTTTGCATAAGACCATTTGTGTCACAAATAAAGAGGCTAAATTACTTCATTTCTTGAAAATAAGTGATTTTCTTGCATTTAATGGCTTATTTAACCCAAATTAAACTTAAATTAAGCATAAATGCTTACAAAAACCTTTAATTTCAATATAAAAACCATTTCCAACACCTTTTGGGGTGTTAAATGCTTCAATTCCCTCAATAAGTGTCAATTGATCAAATTTGCATTTATTGGTTGCATAAGACCATTTGTGTCACGAATAAAGAGGCTAAATTACTTCATTTCTTACAAATAAGTGATTTTCTTGCATTTTAATGACTTATTTAACCCAAATTAAACTTAAATTAAGTATAAATGCTTAAAAAACTTTAATTTCAATGCAAAAACCATTTCCAACACCTTTTGGGGTGTTAAATGCATTCAATTCCCTCTAATAGTGCAATTGATCAAATTTGCATTATTAGTTGCATAAGACCATTTGTGTCATGAATAAAGAGGCTAAATTACTTCATTTCATGCAAATAAGTGATTTTCTTGATTTTAATGGCTTATTTAACCCAAATTAAATAAATGAAGTATAAATGCTTACAAAAAACCTTTAATTTCAATACAAAAACCATTTCCAACACCTTTTGGGGTGTTAAATGCATTCAATTCCCTCTAATAAGTGTTCAATTGATCGTAATTTGCATTTATTAGCTGCATAAGACCATTTGTGTCACAAATAAAGAGGCTAAATTACTTATTTCTTGAAAATAAGTGATTTTCTTGCATTTAATGGCTTATTTAACCCAAATTAAACTTAAATTAAGCATAAATGCTTACAAAAACCTTTAATTTCAATAAAAACCATTTCCAACACCTTTTGGGGTGTTAAATGCTTTCAATTCCCTCAATAAGTGTGCAATTGATCAAAATTTGCATTTATTAGTTGCATAAGACCATTTGTGTCACGAATAAAGAGGCTAAATACTTCATTTCTTCAAATAAGTGATTTTCTTGCATTTTAATGCTTATTTAACCCAAATTAAACTTAAATTAAGTATAAATGCTTTAAAAAATTTAATTTCAATGCAAAAACCATTTCCAACACCTTTTGGGGTGTTAAATGCATTCAATTCCCTCTAATTAGTGCAATTGATCAAATTTGCATTATTAGTTGCATAAGACCATTTGTGTCATTAATAAAGAGGCTAATTTACTTCATTTCTTGTAAATAAGTGATTTTCTTGCATTTTAATAGCTTATTTAACCCAAATTAAACAAGAATGAAGTATAAATGCTTACAAAAACCTTTAATTTCAATGCAAAAACCATTTCCAACACCTTTTGGGGTGTTAAATGCATTCAATTCCCTCTAATAAGTGTTCAATTGATCGTAATTTGCATTTATTAGCTGCATAAGACCATTTGTGTCGTGAATAAAGAGGCTAAATTACTTCATTTCTTGAAAATAAGTGATTGTCTTGCATTTTAATGGCTTATTTAACCAAAATTAAACTTAAATTAAGTATAAATGCTTACAAAAACCTTTAATTTCAATGCAAAAACCTTTCCAACACCTTTTGGGGTGTTAAATGCATTCAATTCCCTCTAATAAGTGTTCAATTGATCATAATTTGCATTTATTAGTTGCATAAGACCATTTGTGTAATAAAGAGGCTAAATTACTTCATTTCTTGAAATAAGTGATTTTCTTGCATTTAATGGCTTATTTAACCCAAATTAAACTTAAATTAAGCATAAATGCTTACAAAAACTTTAATTTCTAAAAACCATTTCCAACACCTTTTGGGGTGTTAAATGCTTTCAATTCCCTCCAATAAGTGTGCAATTGATCAAAATTTGCATTTATTGGTTGCATAAGACCATTTGTGTCACGAATAAAGAGGCTAAATCACTTCATTTCTTACAAATAAGTGATTTTCTTGCATTTTAATGACTTATTTAACCCAAATTAAACTTAAATTAAGTATAAATGCTTACAAAAACTTTTAATTTCAATGCAAAAACCATTTCCAACACCTTTTGGGGTGTTAAATGCATTCAATTCCCTCTAATAGTGCAATTGATCAAAATTTGCATTATTAGTTGCATAAGACATTTGTGTCATGAATAAAGAGGCTAAATTACTTCATTTCTTGCAATAAGTGATTTTCTTGATTTTAATGGCTTATTTAACCCAAATTAAACTTAATGAAGTATAAATGCTTACAAAAACCTTTAATTTCATACAAAAACCATTTCCAAACCTTTTGGGGTGTTAAATGCATTCAATTCCCTCTAATAAGTGTTCAATTGATCGTAATTTGCATTTATTAGCTGCATAAGACCATTTGTGTCACAAATAAAGAGGCTAAATTACTTGATTTCTGAAAATAAGTGATTTTCCTTGCATTTAAATGGCTTATTTAACCCAAATTAAACTTAAATTAAGCATAAATGCTTACAAAACCTTTAATTTCAATATAAAAAGCATTTCCAACACTTTTGGGGTGTTAAATGCTTCAATTCCCTCCAATAAGTGTTGCAATTGATCAAAATTTGCATTTATTGGTTGCATAAGACCATTTGTGTCACGAATAAAGAGGCTAAATCACTTCATTTCTTCAAAAAAGTGATTTTCTTGCATTTTAATGACTTATTTAACCCAAATTAAACTTAAATTAAGTATAAATGCTTAAAAACTTTTAATTTCAATGCAAAAACCATTTCCAACACCTTTTGGGGTGTTAAATGCATTCAATTCCCTCTAATTAGTGTGCAATTGATCAAAATTTGCTTATTAGTTGCATAAGACCATTTGTGTCATGAATAAAGAGGCTAAATTACTTCATTTCATGCAAATAAGTGATTTTCTTGGATTTTAATGGCTTATTTAACCCAAATTAAACATAAATGAAGTATAAATGCTTACAAAAACTAATTTCAATACAAAACCATTTCCAACACCTTTTAGGGCGTTAAATGCATTCAATTCCCTCTAATAACTGTTCAATTGATCGTAATTTGCATTTATTAGCTGCATAAGACCATTTGTGTCACAAATAAAGAGGCTAAATTACTTGATTTCTTGAAAATAAGTGATTTCTTGCATTTAAATGGCTTATTTAACCCAAATTAAACTTAAATTAAGCATAAATGCTTACAAAAACCTTTAATTTCATATAAAAAGCATTTCCAACACCTTTTGGGGTGTTAAATGCTTTCAATTCCCTCCAATAAGTGTGCAATTGATCAAAATTTGCATTTATTGGTTGCATAAGACCATTTGTGTCACGAATAAAGAGGCTAAATCACTTCATTTCTTACAAAAAGTGATTTTCTTGCATTTTAATGACTTATTTAACCCAAATTAAACTTAAATTAAGTATAATGCTTAAAAACTTTAATTTCAATGCAAAAACCATTTTCAACACCTTTTGGGGTGTTAAATGCATTCAATTCCCTCTAATAGTGTGCAATTGATCAAAATTTGCATTATTAGTTGCATAAGACCATTTGTGTCATGAATAAAGAGGCTAAATTACTTCATTTCATGCAAATAAGTGATTTTCTTGATTTTAATGGCTTATTTAACCCAAATTAAACATAAATGAAGTATAAATGCTTACAAAAACTAATTTCAAACAAAACCTTTTCCAACACCTTTTGGGGTGTTAAATGCATTCAATTCCCTCTAATAAGTGTTCAATTGATCGTAATTTGCATTTATTAGCTGCATAAGACCATTTGTGTCACAAATAAAGAGGCTAAATTACTTGATTTCTTGAAAATAAGTGATTTCTTGCATTTAATGGCTTATTTAACCCAAATTAAACTTAAATTAAGCATAAATGCTTACAAAAACCTTTAATTTCAATATAAAAACCATTTCCAACACCTTTTGGGGTGTTAAATGCTTTTCAATTCCCTCAATAGTGTGCAATTGATCAAAATTTGCATTTATTGGTTGCATAAGACCATTTGTGTCACGAAATAAAGAGGCTAAATACTTCATTTCTTACAAAAAGTGATTTTCTTGCATTTTAATGACTTATTTAACCCAAATTAAACTTAAATTAAGTAAATGCTTAAAAACTTTAATTTCAATGCAAAAACCATTTCCAACACCTTTTGGGGTGTTAAATGCATTCAATTCCCTCTAATTAGTGTGCAATTGATCAAAATTTGCATTATTAGTTGCATAAGACCATTTGTGTCATGAATAAAGAGGCTAAATTACTTCATTTCATGCAAATAAGTGATTTCTTGTTTTTTAATGGCTTATTTAACCCAAATTAAAAATAAATGAAGTATAAATGCTTACAAAACGTTTAATTTCAATGCAAAAAACCATTTCCAACACCTTTGGGGTGAAATGCATTCATTCCTCCAATAAGTGTGCAATTGATCGTAATTTGCATTTATTAGCGTGCATAAGACCATTTGTGTAACGAATAAAGATGCTAAAATTACTTCATTCTTGAAATAAGTGTCTGCATTTTAATGGCTTATTGACCAAAATTAACTTAAATTAAGTTATAATGCTTACAAAAACCTTTAATTTCAATACAAAAACCTTTTCCAACACCTTTTGGGGTGTTAAATGCATTCAATTCCCTCTAATAAGTGTTCAATTGATCATAATTTGTATTATTAGTGCATAAGACCATTTGTGTCATGATAAAGAGGCTAAATTACTTCATTTCTTGCAAATAAGTGATTTTCTTGCATTTTAATGGCTTATTTAACCCAAATTAAACTTGAATGAAGTTTTAAATGCTTAAAAAAACCTTTAATTTCAATGCAAANCAATTCCCTCTTATAAGTGTTCAATTGATCATAATTTGCATTTATTAGTTGCATAAGACCATTTGTGTCATGAATAAAGAAGCTAAATTACTTCATTTCTTGCAAATAAGTGATTTTCTTGCATTTGAATGGCTTATTTAACCCAAATTAAACTTGAATGAAGTTTAAATGCTTAAAAAAACCTTTAATTTCAATGCAAAAAACATTTCCAACACCTTTTTGCGTGTTAAATGCATTCAATTAACTCTAATAAGTCTTCAATTGATCGTAATTTGCATTTATTAGCTGCATAAGACCATTTGTGTCACAAATAAAGAGGCTAAATTACTTTATTTCTTGAAAATAAGTGATTTTCTTGCATTTAAATGGCTTAGTTGACCCAAATTAAACCTAAATTAAGCATAAATGCTAACAAAAACCTTTAATTTCAATGTAAAAACTATTTCCAACACCTTTTGGGGTGTTAAATGCTTTCAATTCCCTCCAATAAGTGTGCAATTGATCAAAATTTGCATTTATTGGTAGCATAAGACCATTTGTGTCACGAATAAAGAGGCTAAATCACTTCATTTCTTGCAAATAATTGATTTTGTTGCATTTTAATGACTTATTTAACCCAAATTAAACTTAAATTCAGTATAAATGCTTACAAAAACTTTTAATTTCAATGCAAAAATCATTTCCAACACCTTTTGGGGTGTTAAATGCATTCAATTCCCTCTAATTAGTTTGCAATTGATAAAAATTTGCAATTATTAGTTGCATAAGACCATTTGTGTCATGAATAAAGAGGCTAAATTACATCATTTCATGTAAATAAGTGATTTTCTTCGATTTTAATGGCTTATTTAACCCAAATTAAACTTAAATGAAGTATAAATGTTTACAGAAACGTTTAATTTCAATGCAAATACCATTTCCAACACCTTTTGGGGTGTTAAATGCATTCAATTCCCTCTAATAAGTGTTCAATTGATCGTAATTTGCATTTATTAGCTGCATAAAACCATTTGTGTAATGAATAAAGATGCTAAATTACTTCATTTCTTGAAAATAAGTGATTTTCTTGCATTTTACTGGCTTATTTGACCAAAATTAAACTTAAATTAAGTATAAATGCTTACAAAAACCTTTAATTTCAATACAAAAACCTTTTCCAACACCTTTTGGGGTGTTAAATGCATTCAATTCCTCTAATAAGTGTTCAATTGATCATAATTTGCATTTATTAGTTGCATAAGACCATTTGTGTCATGAATAAAGAGGCTAAATTACTTCATTTCTTGCAAATAAGTGATTTTCTTGCATTTTAAGGGCTTATTTAACCCAAATTAAACTTAAATGAAGTATAAATGCTTACAAAAACGTTTAATTTCAATGCAAAAACCGTTTCCAACACCTTTTGGGGTGTTAAATGCATTCAATTCCCTCTAATAAGTGTTCAATTGATCGTAATTTGCATTTGTTAGCTGCATAAGACCATTTGTCTCATAAATAAAGAGGCTAAATTACTTTATTTCTTGAAAATAAGTGATTTTCTTGCATTTAAATGGCTTATTTAACCCAAATTAAACTTAAATTAAATATAAATGCTTACAAAAACCTTTAATTTCAATGCAAAAACCATTTCCAACACCTTTTGGAGTGTTAAATGCATTCAATTCCCTCTAATTAATATGCAATTGATCAAAATTTGCAATTATTAGTTGCATAAGACCATTTGTGTAATGAATAAAGAGGCTAAATTACTTCATTTCATACAAATAAGTGATTTCCTTGGATTCTAATGGCTTATTTAACCCAAATTAAACTTAAATGAAGTATAAATGCTTACAAAAACGTTTAATTTCAATGCAAAAACCATTTCCAACACCTTTTGGGTGTTAAATGCATTCAATTCCCTCTATAAGTGTTCAATTGATCGCAATTTGCATTTATTAGTTGCATAAGACCATTTGTGTCACGAATAAAGATGCTAAATTACTTCATTTCTTGCAAATAAGTCATTTTCTTGCATTTTAATAGCTTATTTAACCGAAATTAAACTTAAATGAAGTATAAATGCTTACAAAAACGTTTAATTTCAATGCAAAAACTATTTCCAACACCTTTTGGGGTGCTAAATGCATTCAATTCCCTCTAATAAGTGTTCAATTGATCGTAATTTGCATTTCTTAGCTGCATAATACCATTTATGTCACAAATAAAAAGGCTAAATTACTTTATTNGTCACGAATGAAGAGGCTAAATTACTTCATTTCTGAAAAATAAGTGATTTTTCTTGCATTTTAATGCTTATTTAACCCAAATTAAACTTAAATTAAGTATAAATGCTTACAAAAATCTTTACTTTCAATGCAAAAAACCATTTCCACCACACATTTTTTGGGTGTTAAATGCATTCAATTCCCTTTAATAACGTTTAAAACTGATCGTAATTTCATTACTAGCTGCATAAGACCATTTGTGTCATGAATAAAGAGGCTAAATTACTTCATTTCTTGAAATAAGTGATTTTCTTGCATTTTTAATGACTTATTTAACCAACTTAACTTAAATTAAGTATAAATGCTTACAAAAACCTTTAATTTCAATGCAAAAACCATTTCCAACACCTTTGGGGTGAAATGCATTTACTTCCTCTAATAAGTGTTGCAATTAATCATAATTTGCATTTATTAGTTGATCATAAGACCATTTGTGTCACGAACGAGGCAAATTACTTCATTTCTTGAAAATAAGTGATTTTCTTGCATTTTAAGGCTTATTTAACCAAATTAAACTTAAATTAAGTATAATGCTTACAAAAATCTTTACTTTCAATGCAAAAACCATTTCCAACACCTTTTGGTGTAAATGATTCAATTCCCTCTAATAAGTGTGCAATTGATCATAATTTGCATTTATAGTTGCATAAGACCATTTGTGTCACGAACGAAGAGGCTAAATTACTTCATTTCTTGAAAATAAGTGATTTTCTTGCATTTTAATGGCTTATTTAACCCAAATTAAACTTAAATTAAGTATAAATGTTACAAAAACTTTAATTTCAATCCAAAAACCATTTCGAACACCTTTTGGGGTGTTAAAAGCCTTCACCCTCTATAAGCGTGTTCAATTGATTAATTTGCATTATAGTGCATAAGACCCTTTGTGTCACGACTAAAGAGGCATTACTTCATTTCTGGAAAATAAGTGATTTTCTTGCATTTTAATGGCTTATTTAACCTAAATTAAACTTAAATTAGTATAAATGCTTACAAAAACCTTTAATTTCAATGCAAAAACCATTTCCAACACCTTTTGGGGTGTTTAAATGCATTCAATTCCCTCTAATAAGTGCACAATGATCGTAATTTGCTTATTAGTTGCATAAAAAACCATTTGTCACGAATAAAGAGGATAAATTACTTCATCTTGAAAAAAAGTGATTTTCTTGCCATAAGTTAACCAAATTAAAAACTTAAATTAAGTATAAATGCTTACAAAAACCTTAATTTCAATGCAAAAACCATTTCCACCATCTTTTGAGGTGTTAAATGCATTAATTCCCTTAAAAGCGTTCAATTGATCGTAATTTGCATTTGTTAGCTGCATAAGACTATTGTGTCATGAATAAAGAGGCTAAATTACTTCATTTTTTGAAAATAAGTGATTTTCTTGCATTTTAATGACTTATTTAACACAACTTAAACTTAATTAAGTATAAATGCTTACAAAAACCTTAATTTCAATGCAAAAACCATTTCCAACACCTTTGGGTGTTAAAAGCCTTCTACTCCCTCTAATAAGTGTTCAACTGATCATAATTTGCATTTATTGGTGCATAAGACCATTGTGTCACGAATAAAGAGGGCTAAATTACTTCATTTCTTGAAAATAAGTGATTTTCTTGCATTTTAATGGCTTATTTAACCCAAATTAAACTTAAATTAAGTATAAATACTTACAAAAACCATTAATTTCAATGTAAAAACCATTTCCAACACCTTTTGGGGTTTCAAATGCATTCAATTCCCTCTAATAAGTGTTCAATTGATCGCAATTTACATTTGTTAGTCGCAAAAGACCATTTGTGTCACGAATAAAGAGGCTAAACTACTTCGTTTCTCGCAAATAAGTGATTTTCTTGCATTTTAATGGCTTATTTAACCCAAATTAAACTTAAATGAAGTATAAATGCTTACAAAAACTTTTAATTTCAATGCAAAAACCATTTCCAACTCCTTTTGGGGTGTTAAATGCATTTATTCCCTCTAATTAGTGTGCAATTGATCATAATTTGCATTTATTAGTTGCATAAGACCATTTGTGCACGAACGAGGGCTAAATTACTTCATTTCTTGAAAATAAGTGATTTTCTTGCATTTTAATGGCTTATTTACCCAAATTAAACTTAATTAAGTATAAATGCTTACAAAAATCTTTACTTTCAATGCAAAAACCATTTCCAACACCTTTTGGGGTGTTAAATGCATTCAATTCCCTTTAATAAGCGTTAAACTGATCGTAATTTGCACTTATTAGCTGCATAAGACCATTTGTGTCATGAATAAAGAGGCTAAATTACTTCATTTCTTGAAATAAGTGATTTTCTTTCATTTTAATGACTTATTTAACACAATTTAAACTTAAATTAAGTATAAATGCTTACAAAAACCTTTAATTTCAATGCAAAAACCATTTCGAACACCTTTTGGGGTGTTAAAAGCCTTCTACTCCCTCTAATAAGTGTTCAATTGTTCATAATTTGCATTTATTAGTTGCATAAGACCATTTGTGTCACGAATAAATAGGCAAAATTACTTCATTTCTTGAAAATAAGTGATTTTCTTGCATTTTAATGGCTTATTTAACCTAAATTAAACTTAAATTAAGTATAAATGCTTACAAAAACCTTTAATTTCAATGCAAAAACCATTTCCAACACCTTTTGGGGTGTTAAATGCATTCAATTCCCTCTAATAAGTGCACAATTGATCGTAATTTGCATTTATTAGTTGCATAAAACCTATTTGTCACGAATAAAGAGGATAAATTACTTCATTTCTTGAAAATAAATGATTTTCTTGCATTTTAATGGCTTATTTAACCCAAATTAAACTTAAATTAAGTACAAATGCTTACAAAAATCTTTAATTTCAATGCAAAAACCATTTCCAACATCTTTTGGGGTGTTAAATGCATTCAATTCCCTTTAATAAGCGTTCAATTGATCGTAATTTGCATTTATTAGCTGCATAAGACCATTTGTGTCATGAATAAAGAGGCTAAATTACTTCATTTTTTGAAAATAAGTGATTTTCTTGCATTTTAATAACTTATTTAACACAACTTAAACTTAAATTAAGTATAAATGCTTACAAAAACCTTTAATTTCAATGCAAAAACCATTTCCAACACCTTTTGGGGTGTTAAAAGCCTTCTACTCCCTCTAATAAGTGTTCAACTGATCATAATTTGCATTTATTGGTTCCATAAGACCATTTGTGTCACGAATAAAGAGGCTAAATTACTTCATTTCTTGAAAATAAGTGATTTTCTTGCATTTTAATGGCTTATTTAACCCAAATTAAACTTAAATTAAGTATAAATACTTACAAAAACCATTAATTTCAATGTAAAAACCATTTCCAACACCTTTTGGGTTTTAAATGCATTCAATTCCCTCTAATAAGTGTTCAATTGATCGTAATTTACATTTGTTAGTTGCAAAAGACCATTTGTGTCACGAATAAAGAGGCTAAATTACTTCATTTCTCGCAAATAAGTGATTTTCTTGCATTTTAATGGCTTATTTAACCCAAATTAAACTTAAATGAAGTATAAATGCTTACAAAAACCTTTAATTTCAATGCAAAAACCATTTCCAACTCCTTTTGGGGTGTTAAATGCATTTGATTCCCTCTAATTAGTGTGCAATTGATCATAATTTGCATTTATTAGTTGCATAAGACCATTTGTGTCACGATAAAGAGGCTAAATTACTTCATTTCTTGAAAATAAGTGATTTTCTTGCATTTTAATGGCTTATTTAACCCAAATAAACTTAAATTAAGTATAAATGCTTACAAAAATCTTTAATTTCAATGCAAAAACCATTTCCAACACCTTTTGGGGTGTTAAATGCATTCAATTCCCTTAATAAGCGTTTAAACTGATCGTAATTTGCATTTATTAGCTGCATAAGACCATTTGTGTCATGAATAAAGAGGCTAAATTACTTCATTTTTTCAAATAAGTGATTTTCTTGCATTTTAATGACTTATTTAACCCAACTTAAACTTAAATTAAGTATAAATGCTTACAAAAACCTTTAATTTCAATGCAAAAACCATTTCCAACACCTTTTGGGGTGTTAAAAGCCTTCTACTCCCTCTAATAAGTGTTCAACTGATCATAATTTGCATTTATTGGTTGCATAAGACCATTTGTGTCACGAATAAAGAGGCTAAATTACTTCATTTCTTGAAAATAAGTGATTTTCTTGCATTTTAATGGCTTATTTAACCCAAATTAAACTTAAATTAAGTATAAATACTTACAAAAACCTTTAATTTCAATGTAAAAACCATTTCCAACACCTTTTGGGGTTTTAAATGCATTCAATTCCCTCTAATAAGTGTTCAATTGATCGTAATTTACATTTGTTAGTCGCAAAAGACCATTTGTGTCACGAATAAAGAGGCTAAATTACTTCATTTCTCGCAAATAAGTGATTTTCTTGCATTTTAATGGCTTATTTAACCCAAATTAAACTTAAATGAAGTATAAATGCTTACAAAAACCTTTAATTTCAATGCAAAAACCATTTCCAACTCTTTTGGGGTGTTAAATGCATTTAATTCCCTCTAATTAGTGTGCAATTGATCATAATTTGCATTTATTAGTTGCATAAGACCATTTGTGTCACGAATGAAGAGGCTAAATTACTTCATTTTTGAAAATAAGTGATTTTCTTGCATTTTAATGGCTTATTTAACCCAAATTAAACTTAAATTAAGTATAAATGCTTACAAAAATCTTTAATTTCAATGCAAAAACCATTTCCAACACTTTTGGGGTGTTTAAATGCATTCAATTCCCTTAATAAGCGAATTAATTGATCGTAATTTGCATTTATTAGCTGCATAAGACCATTTGTGTCATGAATAAAGAGGCTAAATTACTTCATTTCTTGAAATAAGTGATTTTCTTGCATTTTAATGACTTATTTAACCCAACTTAAACTTAAATTAAGTATAAATGCTTACAAAAACCTTTAATTTCAATGCAAAAACCATTTCGAACACCTTTTGGGGTGTTAAAAGCCTTCTACTCCCTCTAATAAGTGTTCAATTGATCATAATTTGCATTTATTGGTTGCATAAGACCATTTGTGTCACGAATAAAGAGGCTAAATTACTTCATTTCTTGAAAATAAGTGATTTTCTTGCATTTTAATGGCTTATTTAACCCAAAAAACTTAAATTAAGTATAAATTTACAAAACCTTTAATTTCAATGCAAAAACCATTTCCAACACCTTTTGGGGTGTTAAAGCTTCAATTCCCTCTAATAAGTGTTCAACTGATCATAATTTGCATTTATTGTTGCATAAGACCATTTGTGTCACGAATAAAGAGGCTAAATTACTTCATTTCTGAAAATAAGTGATTTTCTTGCATTTTAATGGCTTATTTAACCCAAATTAAACTTAATTAAGTATAAATATACAAAAACCTTTAATTTCAATGAAAACCATTTCCAACACCTTTTGGGGTTTTAAATGCATTCAATTCCCTCTAATAAGTGTTCAACTGATCGTAATTTACATTTGTTAGTCGCAAAAGACCATTTGTGTCACGAATAAAGAGGCTAAATTACTTCATTTTCGCAAATAAGTGATTTTCTTGCATTTTAATGGCTTATTTAACCCAAATTAAACTTAAATTAAGTATAAATGCTTACAAAAATCTTTAATTTCAATGCAAAACATTTCCCACACCTTTTGGGGTGTTAAATGCATCAATTTTTAATAAGCGTTCAATTGATCGTAATTTGCATTTATTAGCTGCATAAGACTATTTGTGTCATGAATAAGAGGCTAAATTACTTCATTTTTGAAAATAAGTGATTTTCTTGCATTTTAATGACTTATTTAACACAACTTAAACTTAAATTAAGTAAAATGCTTACAAACCTTTAATTTCAATGCAAAAACCATTTCCAACACCTTTTGGGGTGTTAAATGCATTCAATTCCCTTTAATAAGCGTTAAACTTATCGTAATTTGCATTTATTAGCTGCATAAGACCATTTGTGTCATGAATAAAGAGGCTAAATTACTTCATTTTTGAAAATAAGTGATTTTCTTGCATTTTAATGACTTATTTAACAACTTAAACTTAATAAGTATAAATGCTTTACAAAAACCTTTAATTTCAATGCAAAAACCATTTCAACACCTTTTGGGGTTTAAAAGCCTTCTACTCCCTCTAATAAGTGTTCAATTGATCATAATTTGCATTTTATTGTTGCATAAGACCATTTGTGTCACGAATAAAGAGGCTAATTACTTCATTTCTGAAAATAAGTGATTTTCTTCATTTTAATGGCTTATTTAACCCAAATTAAACTTAAATTAAGTAAATACTTACAAAAACCTTTAATTCAATGCAAAAACCATTTCCAACACCTTTTGGGGTTTAAATGCATTCAATTCCCTCTAATAAGTGTTCAATTGATCGTAATTTTACATTTGTTAGTTCCAAAGACTTTGTGTCACGATAAAGAGGCTAAATTACTTCATTTCTGCAAATAAGTGATTTTCTTGCATTTTAAGCTTATTAACAAAAAATTCCAATGAAGTATAAATGCAAAAACCTTTAATTTCAATGCAAAAACCATTCAAACTCTTTTGGGGTGTTAAATGCATTTAATTCCCTCTAATTAGTGTGCAATTAATCATAATTTGCATTTATTAGTTGCATAAGACCATTTGTGTCACGAATGAAGAGGCTAAATTACTTCATTTCTGCAAATAAGTGATTTTCTTGCATTTTAATAGCTTATTTAACCCAAATTAAACTTAAATTAGTAAATACTTACAAAAACCTTTAATTTCAATAATGAAACCATTTCCAACACCTTTTGGGGTTTAAATGCATTCAATTCCCTCTAATAAGTGTTCAATTGATCGTAATTTACATTTGTTAGTTGCAAAGACCATTTGTGTCACGAATAAAGAGGCTAAATTACCTTCATTTCTCGCAAAATAAGTGATTTTTGCATTTTAATAGCTTATTTAACCAAATTAAACTTAAATGAAGTATAAATGTTACAAAAACCTTTAATTTCAATGCAAAAACCATTCCAACTCCTTTTGGGGTGTTAAATGCATTAATTCCCTCTAATAGTGTGCAATTGATCATAATTTGCATTTATTAGTTGTCATAAGACCATTTGTGTCACGAATGAAGAGGCTAAATTACTTCATTTCTTGAAAATAAGTGATTTTCTTGCATTTTAATGGCTTATTTAACCCAAATTAAACTTAAATTAAGTATAAATGCTTACAAAAATCTTTACTTTCAATGCAAAACCATTTCCAACACCTTTTGGGGTGTTAAATGCATTCAATTCCCTTTAATAAGCGTTCAACTGATCGTAATTTGCATTTATTAGCTGCATAAGACCATTTGTGTCATGAATAAAGAGGCTAAATTACTTCATTTCTTGAAATAAGTGATTTTCTTGCATTTTAATGACTTATTTAACCCAACTTAAACTTAAATTAAGTATAAATGCTTACAAAAACCTTTAATTTCAATGCAAAAACCATTTCCAACACCTTTTGGGGTGTTAAAAGCCTTCTATTCCCTCTAATAAGTGTTCAATTGTCATAATTTGCATTTATTGGTTGCATAAGACCATTTGTGTCACGAATAAAGAGGAAATTACTTCATTTCTTGAAAATAAGTGATTTTCTTGCATTTTAAGCTTATTTAACCAAAATTAAACTTAAATTAAGTATAAATGCTTACAAAAACCTTTAATTTCAATGCAAAAACCATTTCCAACACCTTTTGGGGTGTTAAATGCATTCAATTCCCTCTAATAAGTGTGCAATTGATCATAATTTGCATTTATTAGTTGCATAAGACCATTTTGTCACGAATAAAGAGGCTAAATTACTTCATTTCTTGAAAATAAGTGATTTTCTTGCATTTTAATGGCTTATTTAACCCAAATTAAACTTAAATTAAGTATAAATGCTTACAAAAATCTTTAATTTCAATGCAAAAACCATTTCCAACACCTTTTGGGGTGTTAAATGCATTCAATTCCCTTTAATAAGCGTTCAATTGATCGTAATTTGCATTTATTAGCTGCATAAGACCATTTGTGTCATGAATAAAGAGGCTAAATTACTTCATTTTTGAAAATAAGTGATTTTCTTGCATTTTAATGACTTATTTAACACAACTTAAACTTAAATTAAGTATAAATGCTTACAAAAACCTTTAATTTCAATGTAAAAACCATTTCCAACACCTTTTGGGGTGTTAAAGCTTCTACTCCCTCTAATAAGTGTTCAATTGATCATAATTTGCATTTATTGGTTGCATAAGACCATTTGTGTCACGAATAAAGAGGCTAAATTACTTCATTTTTGAAATAAGTGATTTTCTTGCATTTTAATGGCTTATTTAACCCAAATTAAACTTAAATTAAGTATAAATACTTACAAAAACCTTTAATTTCAATGTAAAAACCATTTCCAACACCTTTTGGGGTTTAAATGCATTCAATTCCCTCTAATAAGTGTTCAATTGATCGTAATTTACATTTGTTAGTTGCAAAGACCATTTGTGTCACGAATAAAGAGGGCTAAATTACTTCATTTCTCGCAAATAAGTGATTTTCTTGCATTTTAATGGCTTATTTAACCCAAATTAAACTTAAATGAAGTATAAATGCTTACAAAAACCTTTAATTTCAATGCAAAAACCATTTCCAACTCCTTTTGGGGTGTTAAATGCATTTAATTCCCTCTAATTAGTGTGCAATTGATCATAATTTGCATTTATTAGTTGCATAAGACCATTTGTGTCACGAATGAAGAGGCTAAATTACTTCATTTCTTGAAAATAAGTGATTTTCTTGCATTTTAATGGCTTATTTAACCCAAATTAAACTTAAATTAAGTATAAATGCTTACAAAATCTTTAATTTCAATGCAAAAACCATTTCCAACACTTTTGGGTGTTAAATGCATTCAATTCCCTAATAAGTGTTCAATTGATCGTAATTTGCATTTATAGCTGCATAAGACCATTTGTGTCATGAATAAAGAGGCTAAATTACTTCATTTCTTGAAATAAGTGATTTTCTTGCATTTTAATGACTTATTTAACCCAACTTAAACTTAAATTAAGTATAAATGCTTACAAAAACCTTTAATTTCAATGCAAAAACCATTTCCAACACCTTTTGGGGTGTTAAATGCATTTAATTCCCTCTAATAAGTGTGCAATTGATCATAATTTGCATTTATTAGTTGCATAAGACCATTTGTGTCACGAATAAAGAGGCTAAATTACTTCATTTCTTGAAAATAAGTGATTTTCTTGCATTTTAATGGCTTATTTAACCCAAATTAAACTTAAATTAAGTATAAATGCTTACAAAAATCTATTTCAATGCAAAAACCATTTCCAACACCTTTTGGGGTGTTAAATGCATTCAATTCCCTCTAATAAGTGTTCAATTGATCAAATTTGCATTTATAGCTGCATAAGACCATTTGTGTCACAATAAGAGGCTAAATACTTCATTTCTTGAAAAAGTGATTTTCTTGCATTTTAATGCTTATTTAACCCAAATTAAACTTAAATTAAGTATAAATGCTTACAAAAACCTTTAATTTCAATGCAAAAACCATTCCAACCCTTTTGGGTGTTAAAAGCCTTCTACTCCCTCTAATAAGTGTTCATTCAATTGCATGAATTTTTATTGCATAAGACCATTTGTGTCACGAATAAAGAGGCTAAATTACTTCATTTCTGAAATAAGTGATTTTCTTGCATTTTAATGGCTTATTTAACCAAATTAAACTTAAATTAAGTATAAATGCTTACAAAAACCTTTAATTTCAATGCAAAAACCATTTCCAACACTTTTGGGGTGTTAAATGCATTCAATTCCCTCTAATAAGTGCAATTGATCGTAATTTGCATTTATTAGTTGCATAAACCATTTGTCACGAAAAGAGGATAAATTACTTCATTCTTGAAAAAATGATTTTCTTGCATTTTAATGGCTTATTTAACCCAAATTAAACTTAAATTAAGTAAAATGCTTACACAAAATCTTTAATTTCAATGCAAAAACCATTTCCACACATCTTTTGGGTGTTAAATGCATTCAATTCCCTTTAATAAGCGTTCAATTGATCGTAATTTGCATTTATTAGCTGCATAAGACCATTTGTGTCATGAATAAAGAGGCTAAATTACTTCATTTTTGAAATAAGTGATTTTCTTGCATTTTAATGACTTATTTAACACAACTTAAACTTAAATTAAGTATAAATGCTTACAAAAACCTTTAATTTCAATGCAAAAACCATTTCCAACACCTTTTGGGGTGTTAAAAGCCTTCTACTCCCTCTAATAAGTGTTCAACTGATCATAATTTGCATTTATTGGTTGCATAAGACCATTTGTGTCACGAATAAAGAGGCTAAATTACTTCATTTCTTGAAAATAAGTGATTTTCTTGCATTTTAATGGCTTATTTAACCCAAATTAAACTTAAATTAAGTATAAATACTTACAAAAACCTTTAATTTCAATGTAAAAACCATTTCCAACACCTTTTGGGGTTTTAAATGCATTCAATTCCCTCTAATAAGTGTTCAATTGATCGCAATTTACATTTGTTAGTCGCAAAAGACCATTTGTGTCACGAATAAAGAGGCTAAATTACTTCGTTTCTCGCAAATAAGTGATTTTCTTGCATTTTAATGGCTTATTTAACCCAAATTAAACTTAAATGAAGTATAAATGCTTACAAAAACCTTTAATTTCAATGCAAAAACCATTTCCAACTCCTTTTGGGGTGTTAAATGCATTTAATTCCCTCTAATTAGTGTGCAATTGATCATAATTTGCATTTATTAGTTGCATAAGACCATTTGTGTCACGAACGAAGAGGCTAAATTACTTCATTTCTTGAAAATAAGTGATTTTCTTGCATTTTAATGGCTTATTTAACCCAAATTAAACTTAAATTAAGTATAAATGCTTACAAAAATCTTTACTTTCAATGCAAAAACCATTTCCAACACCTTTTGGGGTGTTTAAATGCATTCAATTCCCTTTAATAAGCGTTAAACTGATCGTAATTTGCACTTATTAGCTGCATAAGACCATTTGTGTCATGAATAAAGAGGCTAAATTACTTCATTTCTTGAAATAAGTGATTTTCTTGCATTTTAATGACTTATTTAACCCAACTTAAACTTAAATTAAGTATAAATGCTTACAAAAACCTTTAATTTCAATGCAAAAACCATTTCGAACACCTTTTGGGGTGTTAAAAGCCTTCTACTCCCTCTAATAAGTGTTCAATTGTTCATAATTTGCATTTATTAGTTGCATAAGACCATTTGTGTCACGAATAAATAGGCAAAATTACTTCATTTCTTGAAAATAAGTGATTTTCTTGCATTTTAATGGCTTATTTAACCAAATTAAACTTAAATAAGTATAAATGCTTACAAAAACCTTTAATTTCAATGCAAAAACCATTTCCAACACCTTTTGGGGTGTTAAATGCATTCAATTCCCTCTAATAAGTGCAATTGATCGTAATTTGCATTTATTAGTTGCAAAGACATTTTGTCACGAATAAAGAGGATAAATTACTTCATTTCTTGAAAATAAGTTTTCTTGCATTTTAATGGCTTATTTAACCCAAATTAAACTTAAATTAAGTATAAATGCTTACAAAAATCTTTAATTTCAATGCAAAAACCATTTCCAACATCTTTTGGGGTGTTAAATGCATTCAATTCCCTTTAATAAGCGTTCAATTGATCGTAATTTGCATTTATTAGCTGCATAAGACTATTTGTGTCATGAATAAAGAGGCTAAATTACTTCATTTTTTGAAAATAAGTGATTTTCTTGCATTTTAATGACTTATTTAACACAACTTAAACTTAAATTAAGTATAAATGCTTACAAAAACCTTTAATTTCAATGCAAAAACCATTTCCAACACCTTTTGGGGTGTTAAAAGCCTTCTACTCCCTCTAATAAGTGTTCAACTGATCATAATTTGCATTTATTGGTTGCATAAGACCATTTGTGTCACGAATAAAGAGGCTAAATTACTTCATTTCTTGAAAATAAGTGATTTTCTTGCATTTTAATGGCTTATTTAACCCNAATGAAGAGGCTAAATTACTCATTCTTGAAAATAAGTGATTTTCTTGCATTTTAATGGCTTATTTAACCCAAATGAACTTCAATGAAGTATAAATGCTTACAAAAATCTTTATTTCAATGCAAAACTATTCCAACACTTTTTCGGGTTTTAAATGCATTCAATTCCCTCTAATAAGTGTTTAAAATTGATTGTAATTTGCATTTATTAGCTGCATAAGACCATTTGTGCCATGAATAAGAGGCTAATTACTTCATTTTTTTAAAATAAGTGATTTTCTTGCATTTTAATGACTTATTTAACACAACTTAAACTTAAATTAAGTATAATGCTTAAAAAAACCCTTAATTTCAATGCAAAAACCATTTCGAACACCTTTGGGGCGTTAAAAGCCTCTACTCCCTCTAATAAGTGTTCAATTGATCATAATTTGCATTTATTGGTTGCATAAGATCATTTGTGTCACGAATAAAGAGGCTAAATTACTTCATTTCCTGAAAATAAGTGATTTTCTTGCATTTTAATGACTTATTTAACCCAAATTAAACTTAAATCAAGTATAAATACTTACAAAAACCTTTAATTTCAATGTAAAAACCATTTCCAACACTTTTTGGGGTTTTAAATGCATTCAATTCCCTCTAATAAGTGTTCAATTGATCGTAATTTACATTGTTGTTGCAAAAACCATTTGTGTCACGAATAAAGAGGCTAAATTACTTCATTTCTCGCAAATAAGTGATTTTCTTGCATTTTAATGGCTTATTTAACCCAAATTAACTTAAATGAAGTAAATGCTTACAAAAACCTTTAATTTCAATGCAAAAACCATTTCCAACTCCTTTTGGGGTGTTAAATGTATTTAATTCCCTCTAATTAGGGTGCAATTGATCATAATTTGCATTTATTAGTTGCATAAGACCATTTTGTCACGAATAAGAGGATAAATTCACTTCTTTCTTGAAATAAGTGATTTTCTTGCATTTTAATGGCTTATTTAACCCAAATTAAACTTAAATTAAGTATAAATGCTACAAAAATCTTTAATTTCAATGCAAAAACCATTTCCAACCTTTTGGGGTTTTAAATGCATTCAATTCCTCTAATAAGTGTTCAATTGATTGTAATTTGCATTTATTAGCTGCATAAGACCATTTGTGTCATGAATAAAAGAGGCTAAATTACTTCATTTTTTTAAAATATGTGATTTTCTTGCATTTTAATAATGACTTATTTAACCCAACTTAAACTTAAATTAAGTATAATGCTTACAAAAACCTTTAATTTCAATGCAAAAACCATTTCCAACACCTTTTGGGGTGTTAAAAGCCTTCTGCTCCCTCTAATAAGTGTTCAATTGATCATAATTTGCATTTATTGGGTTGCATAAGACCATTTGTGTCACGATAAATAGGCAAAATTACTTCATTTCTTGAAAAAAGTGATTTTCTTGCATTTTAGTGGCTTAACCAAATTAAACTTAAATTAAGTATAAATGCTTACAAAAACCTTTAATTTCAATGCAAAAACCATTTCCACACCTTTTGGGGTGTTAAATGCATTCAATTCCCTCTAATAAGTGTTCAATTGATCGTAATTTACATTTGTTTTGCAAAGACCATTTGTGTCACGAATAAGAGGCTAAAATTACTTCATTTCTCGCAAATAAGTGATTTTCTTGCATTTTAATGGCTTATTTAACCCAAATTAAACTTAAATGAAGTATAAATGCTTACAAAAACCTTTAATTTCATGCAAAAACCATTTCCAACTCCTTTGGGGTGTTAAATGCATTTAATTCCCTCTAATTAGTGTGCAATTGATCATAATTTGCATTTATTAGTTGCATAAGACCATTTTTGTCACGAATAAAGAAGATAAATTACTTCATTTCTTGAAAATAAGTGATTTTCTTGCATTTTAATGGCTTATTTAACCCAAATTAAACTTAAATGAAGTATAAATGCTTACAAAAACCTTTAATTTCAATGCAAAAACCATTTCCAACTCCTTTTGGGGTGTTAAATGCATTTAATTCCCTCTAATTAGTGTGCAATTGATCATAATTTGCATTTATTAGTTGCATAAGACCATTTGTGTCACAAATGAAGAGGCTAAATTACTTCATTTCTTGAAAATAAGTGATTTTCTTGCATTTTAATGGCTTATTTAACCCAAATTGAACTTCAATAAAGTATAAATACTTACAAAAATCTTTAATTTCAATGCAAAAACCATTTCCAACACTTTTTCGGGTTTTAAATGCATTCAATTCCCTCTAATAAGTGTTTAATTGATTGTAATTTGCATTTATTAGCTGCATAAGACCATTTGTGCCATGAATAAAGAGGCTAAATTACTTCATTTTTTGAAAATAAGTGATTTTCTTGCATTTTAATGACTTATTTAACACAACTTAAACTTAAATTAAGTATAAATGCTTAAAAAAACCCTTAATTTCAATGCAAAAACCATTTCGAACACCTTTGGGGCGTTAAAAGCCTTCTACTCCCTCTAATAAGTGTTCAATTGATCATAATTTGCATTTATTGGTTGCATAAGACCATTTGTGTCACGAATAAAGAGGCTAAATTACTTCATTTCCTGAAAATAAGTGATTTTCTTGCATTTTAATGACTTATTTAACCCAAATTAAACTTAAATTAAGTATAAATACTTACAAAAACCTTTAATTTCAATGTAAAAACCATTTCCAACACTTTTTGGGGTTTTAAATGCATTCAATTCCCTCAAATAAGTGTTCAATTGATTGTAATTTACATTTGTTAGTTGCAAAAGACCATTTGTGTCACGAATAAAGAGGCTAAATTACTTCATTTCTCGCAAATAAGTGATTTTCTTGCATTTTAATGGCTTATTTAACCCAAATTAAACTTAAATGAAGTATAAATACTTACAAAAACCTTTAATTTCAATGCAAAAACCATTTCCAACTCCTTTGTGGGTTAAATGCATTAATTCCCTCTAATTAGTGTGCAATTGATCATAATTTGCATTTATTAGTTGTATAAGACCATTTTTGTCACGAATAAAGAGGATAAATTACTTCATTTCTTGAAAATAAGTGATTTTCTTGCATTTTAATGGCTTATTTAACCCAAATTAAACTTAAATTAAGTATAAATGCTTACAAAAATCTTTAATTTCAATGCAAAAACCATTTCCAACACCTTTTGCGGTTTTAAATGCATTCAATTCCCTCTAATAAGTGTTCAATTGATTGTAATTTGCATTTATTAGCTGCATAAGACCATTTGTGTCATGAATAAAGAGGATAAATTACTTCATTTTTTTAAAATAAGTGATTTTCTTGCATTTTAATGACTTATTTAACCCAACTTAAACTTAAATTAAGTATAAATGCTTACAAAAACCTTTAATTTCAATGTAAAAACCATTTCCAACACTTTTTGGGGTTTTAAATGCATTCAATTCCCTCTAATAAGTGTTTAATTGATCGTAATTTATATTTGTTAGTTGCAAAAGACCATTTGTGTCACGAATAAAGAGGCTAAATTACTTCATTTCTCGCAAATAAGTGATTTTCTTGCATTTTAATGGCTTATTTAACCCAAATTAAACTTAAATGAAGTATAAATGCTTACAAAAACCTTTAATTTCAATGCAAAAACCATTTCCAACTCCTTTTGGGGTGTTAAATGCATTTAATTCCCTCTAATTAGTGTGCAATTGATCATAATTTGCATTTATTAGTTGCATAAGACCATTTTTGTCACGAATAAAGAGGATAAATTACTTCATTTCTTGAAAATAAGTGATTTTCTTGCATTTTAATGGCTTATTTAACCCAAATTAAACTTAAATGAAGTATAAATGCTTACAAAAACCTTTAATTTCAATGCAAAAACCATTTCCAACTCCTTTTGGGGTGTTAAATGCATTTAATTCCCTCTAATTAGTGTGCAATTGATCATAATTTGCATTTATTAGCTGCATAAGACCATTTGTGCCATGAATAAAGAGGATAAATTACTTCATTTTTTTAAAATAAGTGATTTTCTTGCATTTTAATGACTTATTTAACCCAACTTAAACTTAAATTAAGTATAAATGCTTACAAAAACCTTTAATTTCAATGTAAAAACCATTTCCAACACTTTTTGGGTTTTAAATGCATTCAATTCCCTCTAATAAGTGTTCAATTGATCGTAATTTATATTTGTTAGTTGCAAAAGACCATTTGTGTCACGAATAAAGAGGCTAAATTACTTCATTTCTCGCAAATAAGTAATTTTCTTGCACTTTAATGGCTTATTTAACCCAAATTAAACTTAAATGAAGTATAAATGCTTACAAAAAACCTTTAATTTCAATGCAAAAACCATTTCCAACTCCTTTTGGGGTGTTAAATGCATTTAATTCCCTCTAATTAGTGTGCAATTGATCATAATTTGCATTTATTAGTTGCATAAGACCATTTGTGTCACAAATGAAGAGGCTAAATTACTTCATTTCTTGAAAATAAGTGATTTTCTTGCATTTAAATGGCTTATTTAACCCAAATTGAACTTCAATGAAGTATAAATGCTTACAAAAATCTTTAATTTCAATGCAAAAACCATTTCCAACACTTTTCGGGTTTTAAATGCATTCAATTCCCTCTAATAAGTGTTTAATTGATTGTAATTTGCATTTATTAGCTGCATAACACCATTTGTGTCATGAATAAAGAGGCTAAATTACTTCATCTCTTGAAAATAAGTGATTTTCTTGCATTTTAATGGCTTATTTAACTCAAATAAAACTTAAATTAAGTATAAATGCCTGTGAAAACCTTTAATTTCAAGGCAAAAACCATTTCCGACACCTTTTGGGGTGTTAAATGCATTCAATTCCCTCTAATAAGTGTTTAATTAATCGTAATTTACATTTATTAGCTGTATAAGACCATTTGTATCGTGAATAACGAGGCTAAATTACTTCATTTTTTGAAAATAAGTGATTTTCTTGCATTTTAATGGCTTATTTCACCCAAATTAAACTTAAATTAAGTATAAATGCTTACAAAAACCTTCAATTTCAAAGCAAAAACCACTTCCAACACCTTTTCCGGCGTTAAATGCATTTAATTCCCTCTAAGAACTGTGCAATTGATCATAATTCACATTTATTAGTTGTATAAGACCATTTGTGTCACGAAAAAAGAGGCTAAATTACTTCATTTCTTGAAAATAAGTGATTTTCTTACATTTTAATGGCTTATTTAACCCAAAGTAAACTTAAATGAAGTATAAATGGTTACAAAAACCGTTAATTTCAATGCAAAAACCATTTACAACACCTTTTGGGGTTTTAAATGCATTCAATTCACTCTAATAAGTGTTCAATTGATCATAATTTGCATTTATTGGTTTCATAAGACCATTTGTGTCACGAATAAAAAGGCTAAATAACTTAATTCTTAAAAATAAGTGATTTTCTTGCATTTTAATGACTTATTTAACCCAACTTAAACTTAAATTAAGTATAAATGCTTACAAAAACCTTTAATTTCAATGCAAAAACCATTTCCAACACCTTTTTGGGTGTTAAAAGCCTTCTACTCCCGCTAATAAGTGTTCAATTGATCATAATTTGCATTTATTGGTTGCATAAGACTATTTGTGTCACGAATAAAGAGGCAAAATTACTTCATTTCTTGAAAATAAGTGATTTTCTTGCATTTTAATGGCTTATTTAACCAAAATTAAACTTAAATTAAGTATAAATGCTTACAAAAACCTTTAATTCCAATGCAAAAACCATTTCCAACACCTTTTGGGGTGTTAAATGCATTCAATTCCCTCTAATAAGAGTGCAATTGATCTTAATTTGCATTTATTAGTTGCATAAGACCATTTGTGTCACGAATAAAGAGAATAAATTACTTCATTTCTTGAAAATAAGTGATTTTCTTGCATTTTAATGGCTTATCTAACCCAAATTAAACTTAAATTAAGTATAAATCCTTACAAAAATCTTTAATTTCAATGCAAAAACCATTTCCAACACCTTTTGGGTGTTTAATGCATTCAATTCCCTTTAATAAGCGTTCAATTGATCGTAATTTGCATTTATTAGCTACATAAGACCATTTGTGTCATGAATAAAGAGGCTAAATTACTTCATTTTTTGAAAATAAGTGATTTTCTTGCATTTTAATGACTTATTTAACACAACTTAAACTTAAATTAAGTATAAATGTTTACAAAAACCTTTAATTTCAATGCAAAAACCATTTCCAACACCTTTTGGGGTGTTAAAAGCCTTCTACTCCCTCTAATAAGTGTTCAATTGATCATAATTTGCATTTATTGGTTGCAAAAGACCATTTGTGTCACGAATAAAGAGGCTAAATTACTTCATTTACTGAAAATAAGTGATTTTCTTGCATTTTAATGGCTTATTTAACCCAAATTAAACTTAAATTAAGTATAAATACTTACAAAAACCTTTAATTTCAATGTAAAACGCAATTCCAACACATTTTGGGGTTTTAAATGCATTCAATTCCCTCTAATAAGTGTTCAATTGATTGTAATTTACATTTGTTAGTTGCAGAAGACCATTTGTGTCACGAATAAAGAGGCAAATTACTTCATTTCTCGCAAATAAGTGATTTTTTTGCATTTTAATGGCATATTTAACCCAAATTAAACTTAAATGAAGTATAAATGCTTACAAAAACCTTTAATTTCAAGGCAAAAACCATTTCCAACTCCTTTTGGGGTGTTAAATGCATTTAATTCGCTCTAATTAGTGTCAAATTGATCATAATTTGCATTTATTAGTTGCATAAGACCATTTGTGTCACGAATGAAGAGGCTAAATTACTTCATTTCTTGAAAATAAGTGATTTTCTTGCATTTTAATGTCTTATTTAACCCAAAT
Organism: Carallia brachiata; assembly: GCA_021464245.1. NCBI lineage: Eukaryota > Viridiplantae > Streptophyta > Magnoliopsida > Malpighiales > Rhizophoraceae > Carallia > Carallia brachiata. The sequence goes on along the minus strand of JADCRB010000028.1, from coordinate 2,451,566 downwards.
TAAACTTCAATGAAGTATAAATGCTTACAAAAATCTTTAATTTCAATGCAAAAACCATTTCCAACACCTTTTGGGGTTTTAAATGCATTCAATTCACTCTAATAAGTGTTCAATTGATCGTAATTTGCATTTATTAGCAGCATAAGACCATTTGTGTCATGAATAAAGAGGCTAAATTACTTCATCTCTTGAAAATAAGTGATTTTCTTGCATTTTAATGGCTTATTTAACCCAAATTAAACTTAAATTAAGTATAAATGCCTGTAAAAACCTTTAATTTCAAGGCAAAAACCATTTCCAACACCTTTTGGGGTGTTAAATGCATTCAATTCCCTCTAATAAGTGTTTAATTGATCGTAATTTACATTTATTAGCTGTATAAGACCGTTTGTATCGTGAATAAAGAGGCTAAGTTATTTCATTTCTTCAAAAGNAAAATAAATGATTTTCTTGCATTTTAATGACTTATTTAACCCAAATTAAACTTAAATTAAGTATAAACTACTTACAAAAACCTTTAATTTCAATGTAAAAACCATTTCCAACACCTTTTGGGGTTTAAATGCATTCAATTCCCTCTAATAAGTGTCAATGATCGTAATTTACATTGTTAGTTGCAAAAACCATTTGTGTCACGATATAAAGAGGCTAAATTATCATTTCCGCAAATAAGTGATTTTCTTGCATTTTAATGGCTTATTTAACCCAAATTAAACTTAAACGAAGTATAAATGCTTACAAAAACCTTTAATTTCAATGCAAAAACATTTCCAACACCTTTTGGGTGTGTTAAATGCTTCAATTCCCTCTAATAAGTGTCAATTGATCGTAATTTGCATTTATTGCATAAGACCATTTGTGTCACGAATAAAGAGGCTAAATTACTTCATTTCTTGAAAATAAGTGATTTTCTTGCATTTTAATGGCTTATTTAACCCAAATTAAACTTAAATTAAGTATAAATGCCTGTAAAAACCTTTAATTTCAAGGGAAAAACCATTTCCAACACCTTTTGGGGTGTTAAACGCATTCAATTCCCTCTAATAGTGTTTAATTGATCGTAATTTACATTTATTAGCTGATAAGACCATTTGTGTCAATAAAGAGGCTAAATTACTTCATTTCTTGAAATAAGTGATTTTCTTGCATTTTAATGGCTTATTTCACCCAAATTAAACTTAAATGAAGTATAAATGTTAAAAAACCGTTAATTTCAATGCAAAAACCATTTACAACACCTTTTGGGGTTTTAAATGCATTCAATTCCCTTTAATAAGTGTTAAACTGATCGTAATTTGCATTTATTAGCTGCATAAGACCATTTGTGTCATGAATAAAGAGGCTAAATTACTTCATTTCTTGAAATAAGTGATTTTCTTGCATTTTAATGACTTATTTAACCCAACTTAAACTTAAATTAAGTATAAATGCTTACAAAAACCTTTAATTTCAATGCAAAAACCATTTCCAACACCTTTTGGGGTGTTAAAAGCCTTCTACTCCCTCTAATAAGTGTTCAATTGATCATAATTTGCATTTACTGGTTGCATAAGACCATTTGTGTCACGAATAAAGAGCCTAAATTACTTCATTTCTTGAAAATAAATGATTTTCTTGCATTTTAATGGCTTATTTAACCCAAATTAAACTTAAATTAAGTATAAATACTTACAAAAACCTTTAATTTCAATGTGAAAACCATTTCCAACACCTTTTGGGTTTTTAAATGCAATCAATTCACTCTAATAAGTGTTCAATTGATCGTAATTTACATTGGTTAGTTGCAAAAGACCATTTGTGTCACGAATAAAGAGGCTAAATTTCTTCATTTCTCGCAAATAAGTGATTTTCTTGCATTTTAATGGCTTATTTAACCCAAATTAAACTTAAACGAATTATAAATACTTACAAAAACCTTTAATTTCAATGCAAAAACGATTTCCAACTCCTTTTGGGGTGTTAAATGCATTTAATCCTCTCTAATTAGTGTGCAATTGATCATAATTTGCATTTATTAATTGCATAAGACCATTTGTGTCACGAATGAAGAGGCTAAATTACTTCATTTCTTAAAAATAAGTGATTTTCTTGCATTTTAATGGCTTATTTAACCCAAATTAACTACAATGAAGTATAAATGCTTACAAAAATCTTTAATTTCAATGCAAAAACCATTTCCAACACCTTTTGGGGTTTTAAATGCATTCAATTCCCTCTAATAAGTGTTCAATTGATTGTAATTTGCATTTATTAGCTGCATAAGACCATTTGTATCATGAATAAAGAGGCTAAATTACTTCATCTCTTGAAAATAAGTGATTTTCTTGCATTTTAACGGCTTATTTAACCCAAATTAAACTTAAATTAAGTATAAATGCCTGTAAAAACCTTTAATTTCAAGGCAAAAACCATTTCCAACACCTTTTGGGGTGTTAAACGCATTCAATTCCCTCTAATAAGTGTTTAATTGATCGTAATTTACATTTATTAGCTGTATAAGACCATTTGTATCGTGAATAAAGAGGCTAAATTATTTCATTTCTTGAAAATAAGTGATTTTCTTGCATTTTAATGGCTTATTTCACCCAAATTAAACTTAAATTAAGTATAAATGCTTACAAAAACCTTTAATTTCAATGCAAAAACCATTTCCAACACCTTTTCGGGTGTTAAATGCATTTAATTCCCTCTAAGAACTGTGCAATTGATCATAATTTACATTTATTAGTTGCATAAGACCATTTGTGTCACGAATAAAGAGGCTAAATTACTTCATTTCTTGAAAATAAGTGATTTTCTTGCATTTTAATGGCTTATTTAACCCAAAGTAAACTTAAATGAAGTATAAATGGTTACAAAAAACGTTAATTTCAATGCCAAACCATTTCTAACACCTTTTCGGGTGTTAAATGCATTTAATTCCCTCTAAGAACTGTGCAATTGATCATAATTTACATTTATTAGTTGCATAAGACCATTTGTGTCACGAATAAAGAGGCTAAATTACTTCATTTCTTGAAAATAAGTGATTTTCTTGCATTTTAATGGCTTATTTAACCCAAAGTAAACTTAAATGAAGTATAAATGGTTACAAAACCGTTAATTTCAATGCAAAAACCATTTACAACACCTTTTGGGGTTTTAAATGCATTCAATTCCCTTTAATAAGTGTTAAACTGATCGTAATTTGCATTTATTAGCTGCATAAGACCATTTGTGTCATGAATAAAGAGGCTAAATTACTTCATTTCTTGAAAATAAGTGATTTTCTTGCATTTTAATGGCTTATTTCACCCAAATTAAACTTAAATTAAGTATAATGCTTACAAANTTAATAAAGAGGCTAAATACTTCGTTTCTTGCAAATAAGTGATGTCTTGCATTTTAATGGCTTATTTAACCCAAATTAAACTTGAATGAAGTATAAATGCTTACAAAACCTTTAATTTCAATGCAAAACCATTTCCAACACCTTTGGGGTGTTAAATGCATTCAATCCCTAATAAGTGTTCAATTGATCGTAATTTGCATTTATTAGTTGCATAAGATCATTTTGTCACGAATAAAGAGGCTAAATACTTCATTTGATGCAAATAAGTGATTTCTTGCATTTTAATGGCTTTTTAACCCAAATTAAACTTGAATGAAGTTTAAATGCTTACAAAAACCTTTAATTTCATGCAAAAACATTTCCAACCAACACTTTTGGGGTGTTAAATGCATTCAATTCCCTCTAATAAGTGTGGCAATTGATCGTAATTTGCATTTATTAGTTGCATAAGACCATTTGTGTCATTAATAGAGGCTAAATTACTTCATTTCTTGTAAATAAGTGATTTTCTTGCATTTTAATGGCTATTTAACCCAAATTAAACTTGAATGAAGTTAAATGCTTAAAAACCTTTAATTTCAATGCAAAAACATTTCCAACACCTTTTGGGTGTTAAATGCATTCAATTCCCTCTAATAAGTGTGCAATTGATCGTAATTTGCATTTATTAGTTGCATAAGACCATTTGTGTCACGAATAAAGAGGCTAAATTACTTCATTTTGCAAATAAGTGATTTTCTTGCATTTTAATGGCTTATTTAACCCAAATTAAACTTGAATGAAGTATAAATGCTTACAAAAACCTTTAATTTCAATGCAAAAACCATTCCAACACCTTTGGGGTGTTAAATGCATTCAATTCCCTCTAATAAGTGTGCAATTGATCGTAATTTGCATTTATTAGTTGCATAAGACCATTTGTGTCATGAATAAAGAGGCTAAATTACTTCATTTCTTGAAAATAAGTGATTGTCTTGCATTTTAATGGCTTATTTAACCCAAATTAAACTTGAATGAAGTATAAATGCTTACAAAAACCTTTAATTTCAATGCAAAAACCATTTCCAACACCTTTATGGGTGTTAAATGCATTCAATTCCCTCTAAGTGTGCAATTGATCAATTTGCATTTATTAGTTGCATAAGATCATTTGTGTCACGAATAAAGAGCCTAAATTACTTCATTTCATGCAAATAAGTGATTTTCTTGCATTTTAATGGCTTATTTAACCCAAATTAAACTTGAATGAAGTTTAAATGCTTACAAAAACCTTTAATTTCTATGCAAAAACAATTTCTATTCAATTCCCTCCAATAAGTGTGCAATTGATCCTAATTTGCATTTATTAGTTGCATAAGACCATTTGTGTCATTAATAAAGAGGCTAAATTACTTCATTTCTTGCA